>CCAG010011966.1:0-114867 GCA_001077435.1 Glossina morsitans morsitans
CGAATTCACCAGCAGCTTGTCTCTGTCGACGATAATCATGTAATAAGAATACGACTGATGTACAAAATAACATGTACATGTTTCATATGTGCCTTGAAAAATATATCTCTTTTCTTTAAGTTTTCTATTTGATGCAATATCACCTTAAAAGCAGTTTCATGTGAAAAACCATCAAAACTTACAAATGCTTAGAGAAATTTAATTTGAAAAGAAAATAACTAAAATTTATTAATTGAGTGAAAGTTCCCTTTTCAATATATTTTGCTTTCAAATGTTTTCTTTTTTTTAATATGGAAACTCTTTTCTTAACTTTAACTTGATGGCTTTTCAGTAAGTTTTCTATGCTTACATATGATTGTATGTAAATGGATATTTTCAGGCAATTTAACTTAAAACGTATGCGAACATAAACATGCGGATAGAAAACCCAACACTTGAGCTTATTTGCATTTGTTCATGCTTTCTATAGTTGCTTATAATTGTCTATATATGTTAGAATGAAAGGTGCCCTTAAGCTATAATCACCATCATCAACCTTGTCATCATCACCACGTAGAGAGAAAAGGCAACAAGCACCTGAAAATGCCTCATGCCATCTGTATTTCTGGAATTTTTGTTTCTTGCCTCTGCAACATCCCTCACTCAATCACGCATTTTTTGTACGTTTGAAAATGCGCCTAAATAGCAATGAAAAGAGTAAAACAAAACGGAATTTCATATATCAAGTCGTGTTTTTATATGCAGACTATGCGGCATGAAAATATTTATTTAAAAATATTGAAAAGAGCTACAATCGCTATACGACGAATCTCGGGTACCCACTATTATAATGATTGTTAAAAAAGCGAGCAAAATTCTTTTCCAGTTAATAGTCAACAGTCTACTCGGGTTGCGTTCAAATTTAACTTGGAAAAGTTGCTATCGAATTTTGTATTGATATCTGCTTTGGGCTATAAGCTACAACATACATATAGTTTGTTCGCTATGGGAGACGTGCTGCTACCTCATTTCCAAGCTTGATTTATTTTTGTGCAACCCTGATGTTTTTACCAATAAGGGCACCGCCAGCACAATTTTAAATTGATATCTAAGCATATTCACTTTGAAATGATGTATAGACTACAAGCTATAACTCTTAGACCGTCGTAAGCATAGTTGGGGCTTAATATCGAACTTGGTCTGTTGCTTCGCAACTGCGAGTATTTGGAATGGTGTTGGAAAGTCTTAATAACTCGAGTTGTAGATTGATGCATTGATACATATACGTTGTAGAGTACAACCCTCTTGTTTTTGTTTGCATACTTGCGAACTATTTTCAGAGTTGACTGAAAATATATATGCTTGAAATGAGCCCATATCTTCCTGTAGAACTTGTAAAAAGTAGCAAGCAGAAACAACTTTAGCCGTCTGATTGCGGATGTTAAGTATTTTTAACTTGACTGTGTTTTTTTTTTAGTAACATCTGATATCATAATTGTTTCGCACTTGTCTTCTATATTATGGAGAATTTCAGGTCACATTTTTAATTTTTGTCTGTTTACTAACTTTCTATATTTTGAGAGATGTCTCTTAATGAAACAAATATTTCACGATCCACCGTCAACGTAATCTTTCTTTTAACATTCGAGAATGTAAATCATTAGTTTATAGCCAGATAGGGAGTCAGATGAACGGCCATATTAAAATCTATAGGCAGACACGCGTGTGTGTATCCACATAAGCATACGGACGTATAAATGTGCTGTTAAGACGAAAAAAATAAACGATCCGTGCGCTGATCAAAAATATAGCAGCATGTACTAGCATTTGCTTCATGAATATCTCAGGACCCAAAAGAAGGCGAGATGATTTCAATTCCGCGCTTGTAGATGATATGATGTCGCGTTATTTTCCTACGGTGGATCTGAAAACTACAGAAAGTCATAAGAAGCTTTGCAATCAAGCATTTTTTGTCGTCATCTACATAATTGTCTGGTATTTAGTCTGCATGTTGCACTGATTATAGAAATCGTCTGATTATAGAAAAGACCGTCCGTCACACTTATGACTACAAGAACCAATTTTCTTTCGACATTTTCTTTCTACTATTTACCTTAGTGGCGAATTTTTAAACTCTTTACAATTTTTTAGCCATACGCTTAGCGTTTTATTCTTTATAATGATGGCAATGCAATTTCTTGCATATGAACTCTACTCTATGTCCCGAAATATTGAAAATGTTGTTGACTGTATCGTCGTCTCTTGAAATGATGTGTAAAGCAATCATCGGTCTGCTATAGCCGTTAAAGTAAACTCAATATATTTCCATTGTATATAGCGACGAATGCGAAAAGTTTGCGGTTTAAATTGGTACACTACTACCACTGCTAAGCGCTTTCATATGTATTTATAGACTTGTAAATTTGTAATTTTTGCAAGCGTTTCAAGGATATTTTTAATAATTTGTAAATATCAAACACTATCATAAAGCACTGAAGGATTTTCTCTACATGTATATAATAAAAGTTAAACTTGTTGTTGCCGTTGTTGTTTATTTTATGGTTTAATAATTAATTAAACGTTTAAATTATTTTAATTGAATTTTATTATCTTTGAGACTTCAATTGAATTAAATCCGTTGATATTTTCATTAAATAAAAATTATTTAAAAGTCATTAAACGAATCTAATCTAATGTATGAATGAAGACAAAAAAACAAAGAGATTTTGCTTATTAAAAATTTTATTTATACAATTACTTATTTAAATTATTTAAAAGTTATAAATTCTTATTTTTGTATCATGTGTGGGTTGACAAGTCATTTATATTGCAATCTTGATGAATATTTACTTGATGAACTTTACTGCTCTTCAAGCTATGCAACACATCCATTCCTCCTTTTCTCGATATGTCGGCTTCTTTCTATTTATTTTGCAGCCAAAGGTCCTTTTTTCCTATTTCTCTGTATTTTGTTATCAACTGAGACGTTAAATATGTTAACATGACCTTTTCGGGCTTCTTTGTTTCGTTGTCAATACATTGAAGGTAATGCACTTACTATTGGAAATATTTATATGCAATATGTAGATACATTTATATGATCATTGAAATCTATTGAACTGTAAATGATTACAATACTATTTATATATGTATATTGTAACTGGACCACCTTACGATTTGCAGTGAAAAGAATAATATTTCTTTCTGTCAGTTTTACGAAGTATAGTTAGCTAATATTGCCGACATCTGTGTAAAAGAGTTGAAGGGTCTCTTTGCGCTATTGAAGTAGTTATAAAAGATAACATTTGAGTTCGCTGAAAAGCCACCAGTTCGTGACTATATTGTTATTCAAAAAGAAGGATTTTTTTATTAAGAAAACTCGCATATCAAAATCCCCTTCCCACAAGTCGATCTTATCGTGGGCATATAGCATGGTGTACATAACATAATTCGACGAGGTTTACTTCATTTCCCATTTCGAAAATTACGCTATGATCCAAGTGCACCTTAGTGGCGATAGTTATAAAACTCGTTCTGTCACCTTAATCGCTGAATCTCCGTTACCGAATTACCTTTTCGACAAAGCCTTTGTAAGTCAATTTCTCGATGACTACGTTTACGCTATAGACAAATGAAGAGCTATCATATCGTGCGATGCCTGGACTTCCCCATTATGTTGGATCTTGGTTTGCTCGGTTATTTTAGTGTTATCCTCTCTCTCCCCCTGTCTATCTCGCGTTCTTGACTTTTTCTGCTTTCCGCCTTTATCATGTTTTCTTTTACCGCCCCAGCTTATGCTAGCCTTGTGATGCTCATGCCATTCTTGTTAGTATGATTGTCATTGTTGCCTCCAATACGGCAGAGTTTACTTTAGTCACATCCGTAGTAAGCGTTTCGCCGGTAAATACATGACACTTACTGATTGAGCATACAGCCTCTAGAGTGCAGCAACTATTTAAAAAGACATATAGTCTTTTTCTTATTGTTTCCGCATCCTTTGCTTTCTCCTCACTTCTTTTTGACCGTCATCCTCTTACACGAGTAACGAACACCCCGTGAATGATTGATTATGTATAAAGAATGAAATAAGTAAACGCATTGTAATGTGACAAGACCCACCATTAAATACCCTGCAGCTCTTTACAGTTATTCACATATTGATTTTTGAAGACAATACGTTATATGCGAAGTGGTCGAAAAAGCGGTTTTCAATACCATGCGTCCTTGAGTTAAAATATGTCTGTCCACCAAATTTCATCTTACTTCACCACCAACTTTCAAGTACGGTTTGTACGTATGAACACAAGAAAACAAGACAGGCAAGGATAAATCGGTACATAAGACTGTAGTAAAAGGTGGCTTCTGATATTATATTTCGCAGACCAATACGATCAAGCTGAAAGCTTTATTTAGGGCCACTAACAACAGACGATCCAAAGAAACCGCATACTATGTGTATGCCTTCCAAATAACGATCTGTCAAGAGCCTTCAAGCATTTATATTAATTCACATACAATACCTGAACAACGTCCAGGACGTATTCCATGTTGATGTTAGTAATTCATTCATTAAGAAATGCGAACCAATATCGCATTTTCATGCTTTAAGTGTCCCTGCATTCTAAGAAATTAGTTTTAAAACGAATGGAGTGATCGAGTATTTCTGCGCGGCTGGCTGTTTGATCTGATTTATTTTAAAAGGCCGTAAATGTTATGTGCGAAGATAATCTTGATTAGCCAATAAATCAATAAGCCGGTACAATTTGCTTAATACACTTTATGTTACCTTAGTTGCTGGGTATTCGAGAATCGCTCGATAGCCAACCAATTCACTCATTCATTTACTTTTTATTTATTAATAGGATCTGATGCTTAATTGTTAAATCTGCTTTACCTGCTTTTCAAGCAAACATGACTATGAACTCATTCTTGTGGATACGCTATGCAAGGAGAGTTAAATTGTATGAGATGTTTTATATATATATTTTTATAGCAAACATATCAAGTTAACTAAAGGAAATAAAGAACGTAGAAATATTAAATGCACTCATATAGAATTCCATAATAAAAGAAACACAACGAGAGAACGTGTGTATGTGAAAATTATATTACTTTCGTTTAATTTCAATTTAAGCAACTTTTCTTCTCTTTTGCCTATGATATATTTTTCTTATCTGCTTTAACCTTATGTCTGACGCTTGCTTAAAATTTCATGTTCGTCGAAGCGATTTTTGCTTGCATTCAACAGTCAAATTATTATTATTATTTATTTTTTTTGTTTATGTTAAAAAAAGTTGTGTCTATGAATAGCTCAACAACGTTGTTGACGTGCACAAATGTTTCATATTGCTAAGGCTAAGTATATTTATTATAGTATAAGCCTATCGCGTTTTACGAGTCTTTATCGATTCACCACAAATTCAATGTCAGAAGAATTTCGTATAACTTTGGTAAGTTTTTCGCGCTAAACAATACCTAAAGACAATACGAATTATTTATACTCTTTTAATTATTAAGAAAACATTACATGTGCTATTATTTAAAATTATGCAGAATTTGTTTAAAGTTTCTTAGAAAAAGCATAGAATGATATTTTATAATTTTACCATAAAAATACAGATATGATTATATATATTTTTATACGAAATTTTCAACATTTTCTTGCGAACAATTTTGGAAAAAAGTTTTTTGCAAGTGTTTGCTCTAAGAAATTGCTAATGAAGTTTTACTAAAAACAGTTTTTAAACTTTTTGAATACATTTCTTAGCGCTGAACGTGTGGATACTTTGTATACCTATCAAAATGATGGAGCCATAGAATATAACATTTAGCGTAATTTCCATTGCGAAATTTTTCGTTTTTTTCAATTAGCTTATCGGGCCGGTTTGAATAGAAAAGACTTTGTATTCATAGTTACTTGAACATCGAGCGTCGAATGAAAATAAAGGTAATTAAGGTTCATATCCTCAGGAACTGGTCATATTAAAGAACGAAAGGTAACGGCCTCTTGGGATATCTTATGGGCGGTGCGTAAATATTAATATTAATATTAAATAAATAGCAATTACTCTCATGCTCTAATCTCTTCCTCTAAGGGGGAAGCCACTATAACAGCCTACGAACAAAGCCTTTTTGTTTTCAAACAGCACCCGTGGGGGCATTCTCGCAAGTTCGTGATGCTTATTTAAACAAAAGAAGGAAAAAAACAAGCATATAATTTAAACTTCTATCGCTAGTGCAATATGTAGGGGCTTTTAAAAATATTGATTTTTGCATGCCGAGTGGTTAAATGAAAAATTTCAGTTTTCGATCGAAAAAACACAATCTTATGTTAGCAAACAATGCTTCAATTAACTCACACACGATCCTACAGAATGCTATTCCAGCATTCGAGTGTGTCGTGGCCAATTTTGAAAAATCGCGTAATAAGAAAAACGCATTTAAAGTGGTTGAATGTCTTATGGAAATGTTTTTTTTATTATAATAAAGATTTTATTATTTTTTTCCATTGATTCCTTTGCGAGAAAGCGAAAATTTTGCTGCACCTGTCAGAAACAGAGGAGCAAGTCTTAAACCTCACTTGTTGTAAAATGACATGGAAAATGACAAGTCGAATTCATAGTTAAATTTAAAGAAGCAATGATAGTTCTTGAATCGCCTACAGTTTCGTATTTAGCCAACTGCAGATGAGATAATGCTCCGTTACAGAAGAATCATCTAAAGGACCCTTTTAGGGCGTTAAAGAAGTTAGAAATTAACAGGTAAGACGTTCCTAGGCTGGGACTTCTCAGCAGCGACTCATTTGAAACAGTCAGTACAAACTTAAAGGAAAAGGTTTCGTTTATGTAATAAACTTTTCTCCATATCGTAGAAGCTTCGTCTCAAATCATATATTAAGCTAATAAAAAAAAGAAAAATTTGAAAAATTTACGTTGACTTCACGACTTGTATAGTAATAATAATTGAAATCCTATGAAAAATTTCCACTGAAATTTGTTGAAGCATCTAACGAACATAATACTTCGAGCTCTTAGCAAACTGATACTCGAGTAATTTATATCTTAGCTATAAGTGCCTGCTAAACAATCTGTCTGTTAGTTAACTGAAAGTTAACTTCTGTTAGTTAATTGAAGTTTAAGATACTGAAAACTGCCGTAAAGGTGCATTGATATAAATGACGAGAGAAAAACGAATTAGATTTTCCGCATCATCTTCGGATTTACGTACATGGACGTTTAAATACGGAAAGCTACACGCTTGTCCATATAAATATCACAATGAAAGAATAAGGAGGTAAATGCACACTAAGGTAACAACACGGTTAGTCCTGTTACGTTACTTAAAACTTAATTCTATTGACGTGAAAAATGTAGATTTTAAGGTTAAATTTCTCGACCCGAGGGAGCGATAAGGCTAATGAAAAGTTTTTCATTGGACGAAAATAAATGAACAGTCATATTAGGCGAAGTGATGTAGGGTGTGACCGAGTATAAGGTTTCTGATTTAAATTAAAACCGCAGACGACAGAAATTCGCGAGAAAATCTGAGTTCACTCACGACATTCAGGGGAAGAAGTCGTTCAAGTGTAAATAATTTTTGTAAATCGCTTTTTCTAACTTTGTAAAAAATTGCAAAGGCATTAAAGATATTTCATATGCAAATTCTTTGGGGAATCGAGATCACCCCTTGTGAGAGTTAGGGACGAGTTGCGTAAAAGTATTGAAAAAAATAAATCGTAGCGATGGTGATATTATCACTAGAAATGTTGTCTTAAAGCTAAGAATAGGTAATTTTGGCCAGTTTGGCACTTTGGCTTTAATGTTAATAGGTACCAGAAGAACTGAATACATTTATATTTTATTTACTTTACGTTGGTAATGCCCGATAATAAAAATAGTTTTTATTTATTTCTATAAAAGCTAGAAAATCGTTTTAAACGAAATCGTTTTAAACGAAAACCCTAAGAGACAATGACATCGATAGTGCCGTTGAATATACAGGTAAATGAATATCATTAAATCGATTCCAATTCACGGGTCGGATTTCTGCAGTCTATTGACTAACAATATAAAATCAATGTAAATGTACTACGAAATGAAAACGCAGCTTATTCTACAGTTACACTCAAGGAATTAAGAAAGATGTGAATGCATCTATAGTACCAAATACATAAGACTATTGTTACCCATGTTGTGAATAGTGAATAGTAAGCAGATTTTTATACTTTCCCTGGCGATAATAACCACAAAGAATAAAAGATCATAATTTTTAAGGTGAAAGGAGGAAATCAAAAAGACCCCAAAGGGATAAATCGTGGTAGCTAAATCAATTAGGGGACTGACGTTGATCGTACATAGATATGAGATATGTCCGATGAGCACTTTTATGACTTTCAAGCACATTCGCTTGTAAGGTAACTCTTATGTACCTGTTAAATATCGGAAATAAACTGGCGTCACGTTAATACACAGTACGTCTGTCCACAAAGGCGGTCTATCCTCGCATTGGTGGCTTTTCTCATTTTTTTTTTTTTTTGTAATTATACGCTATCGAGAAATAAACAAAATGAATATAAGAACATACAAACACATGAAAAAGTAAACCACGCGGTATGATTGAAAAAGGAATAAGAAAAAATTTATTGTTAGTACATATAGTTGAAACTATATATATGTAGTTGGAAGCAATTTGCTGTATAAAAATGGGTAATGACACTTTAGTGGGCCACGTCCCGCTATCAAATACACCACTTCGTGAAGATATTAATATAAGGCCTCTTTAAAATAAAGCGTTATATGGTTCAAAAAGTATAAAAGTCGTCTGCAGCGTTTGTCCTTAGGCCAAAAGACATTGACATGCGAAATCTCATCAAAACATGTCAAAAATTGCGATCTGTATATAGGAATACAAGTCGGATAGAGGGACATCCACGCTTAAATCGATTCAGAAAGGGATTCTGAATCACCAAACGCATCAGCACAAACTTAATGTACCCTCGCATTACTAGCGGCGGGCTATAAATATATTTTAAGCAAACTCCAGAGGAATAAATATATTTCAGGTTTTTGGGAGGATTTAAAGATATTTATATAAAAGTGGTAGTCGTTTTGTATACATTGGTGATTTTTGTGGTGATAAAGCCGTGATATTGCAAACGAAAATTTTTGAAAGTATTGTTTTGCTACCTCTGAATGTGTGCGTTAAGCCTTATCAAATATCTACACTACGTTTATTGGTCTGAAAGTCTTTCTAATGGCCTTTGTGTATTGCGCTCCCACAAGGAATGCGACACTTCCGTGCACGAAATGCTTACATAAATAATTTTGAAGTAAGATATTTTTAGAAAAATCTTATCTGTAAAATAAGCTTTTTGTTTAGTTCTATATCATTAAATAGAGATGTTAAGTTAAAATTTTATTGTCGCGTCGTGAGTTGATTTAATCAAATCAGGATATAATTGAATGAAAATTGCATACGTATATGAATAATATACGCGTATAATGTTCATATACTTACTTATATACACTTCAAAACGCACCCTTCCATGAACAATGCTCCCCAATAAAAAATGTTGTTTATGGCAATAAAAGTAAAAGCAAAACATTTGTCTGAATCTGAACAAGGTCTGTCAGCGTTGACGCACAAGAGAAGAGCGTTTAAAATTTAATTTATGCAGGATTTCCATATGTTTTGCATGCACGTACAGAGCAATCGCAATAATAATAATAATAATAACACCATTAAGTACAACTTAAGTTAAGCACTTGAAGAATAATGTCAGTTTACCGCAATATTGTAAATCAAAACAAATATTTAATGATTGCGTACCATTGTGCGGAGGAAGAGTGATAAAATGGTATTACGAATTTAACCCGAGAAGTATCGACGTTTTAAATATACCAACATTTCTAGTAAAAGTCACTTTTTCTGACTGTTTGGTAGAGAATTGAATGCAAAATCTGAGATCGCTATCGAGCAAAAAAGTGGACCTGATTTGTCAGCAATTTTCCCAAAAGCTATAACATAGTTCGTAGATATTCTCTAATGCTTACAAACAATATCGACAGATAGTAAGCTGGCGAGCATCCCTTAAGCATAGAATTTTTAGATAGCTCTCAGAGATAATTGTACTTAATTGACTGCGAACATACGAAATGGACAGAAAATATGAAGAAAGTTTGAATGTTGCATGTCGGTTCTCCTGGCCTTTTCAACAAGGAAATCATTTCGAATAGCCTCAGATAGCCTTGAATGGAGTCATCCATATCCACATCCATAAAACTGAAACAAGAAAAAAAGATTTTTTCCCATAATTAAAAGTCATCAAGAACTCGCACAACGTTATGTGCTTTAAAGCGGGAAAGTTGAGAGATGTCATGTCGACAGATAGGTAGTTTAAATGTTACATTTATAAGCGATCGAAACAAGTTTTCAATGCGCATTTGACTTCAATTATATTCTTCCTGCACTATAACTAGTACATGAAAGCTATTATAAATCATTTTTGAGTGGAAATGAAATTAATTTTTTTTATTAAATGAAATTTAATGTTCATCTGCATTTTATCTCACTTCCCGCTTTAAGATATAAGCAATAATGAATAAAATGAAAGCCATATAAAAGGAAATTGCGGTTACGCTATATCTGTTATGTGGAACGTTATTGCTCTACGTCTAAGTAAATAAATGCACGAAAAAAGCCAACAAACTGCCAGCAACTGTCACTTTTAAGTATATCATGTGTGTGTGTTGATCTTTCCCTTTTTTCCCTTCTTCGCACTCGTGACAATTGCTGGCATTAACAGATATTCATAAGCATATGCATGTTGCTGTGGTGAAACAGACAGTAAGTAAACGTTTGTAGGTTTCTGTGATAAATTTAGTAACACTGGCATTAGCGCGTGTTAATGTGTTATTTTTAGCGCCAACTTGAGTATTGCCTGGTTTCACATATACTTTTTTCCTGCTTGCCAGCATGTCTTTATAAAAAGTCTAAGAGTTTCTCTTTATCACTTATTCGGATATGTGTAATAATTGCGGTAAGTTTAACAAGTTCATAGTTTCAAAGCTAACATCTTTAAAGAATAAAAGCATATTTTAATATGATTGTTATGAAAACATTTTTTACTTAGTTCAGTTGCTTGTTTGAAGTAACGTTGTCTCAATATTTAAACTGAAAGTTCAACTAAAAAAGTTTAATTAACAATCAGCCGCATAGTCCTCGAAAGGAGTAGAGTTTGACGAGTTACTGACCTCAATATTCTTTTCGCTAACTTGCTAACACATTAGCAAAATATCTGTTGTGGCATTGTTTGTTCTTGTTTCTCCTACTCTTCCTTTGCGCTCTCTTCAAACTTAAATTGGAATTTATAAGTCACTATCGACTTTTATTTAGAAAGAAACTTTCTATCGAAATTTATTCTACATATTTCTGTTTTCGTTAAGACAAATTACTGCATATGTAAAAAAAAAGTGAAAACGTTACCGTGAAATGAAGCAAATATTAGGTATTAAAAATTACACTTTGTTACTAAGTCAAATTGACCGTTTATGAGAAGCATTATAGGGAAGGGTGGACGGACATGATCGACCTGCCGTCAAGTTAATTTTCTTCTCAAACAAATTATTACTGCTTTCCAATTTTTGGCATAAAACGCTCTAAAGGATTATTATTCGTGAGAAATATTTTGTTATTACGAACAAACTTTTCTCAGAAAACATCCATGTTGTCACATAAAGGATAACATTTTATAAGAAGGTATGTAGGAAAAGCTTCACTAACACTTCGATCTTAGTCAAAAAGGCGAGAAGCGAACCTTTTTTCCTCAGCACAGTAAACCGGCTGCTGCAAAATTCTCCCCATTCGTTTAGTGTATGCGCAGATATATATATGTGTGTACATATACACATATGCGATATATATACACTACTGTTTAACGATTTTTCGCGAGAAATATAAGAAATGACAAATTTCTTTAATTCTTGATTTTAAAGGGGCGTTTTCGTAAAATCGTCCTACCTAATTCATGATCAGTAAAGTCCATTTTTCTACCAAAACTTTGCAGTCTACTAAAATTCATTAAAATTTCGTTTAAAAATCTACGGATTGTGCGCTGAACATAAAAGTACACGGACAGACGGACAGACGGACAGCCTTAAATCGACTTAAAAAACTATTCTGAAATGAGTGTTATAGCAAAGATGGGTGCATCTAAAGTGTTTTTGGGGGTTGCATACATCTGCATAAGTTTAATTAATATACCCTTACAAGTGCTATAGGATGCAAAAGCCACGTAAAAATGCAGATGTATTGTGTACGTACACTTAACGGTACTTCAAAAAAATAACAGAATGTTTACTCACATCGGACAGAAATTTAATGTTAATAAGTTTATTAGCTCATACTTTAGAGAGTCTGTTGCAATTGTTGAAATTACTGCCGAGAAAACATGAATAAAATATTGTTAAAGAAATCAAATCGCTTGCGTTAATCTTGAATACTGAATTGAAAATATTAAAAAAGCGTTGCGATGGTAGCTCAACAGCTCAAGCAGAGGCTTACAAATGTCACAAAGATATCAAAAATGGTAGAGCGGCAGTTGAAGACGAACCACATCCAGGAAGACGAAATGAAAATCTTAGCAAAATCAAGGAGATGTGTTCGGCATTTCCTTGGAGAGAACTTTCTCTTGAAATTTAAAACCCAGTTTTAAAATCTGCTATATAGTAAGACAAGTAAGAAAATTATGTTCGGCCGTGAATGGATCTTTTATACCCATCACTGTTATCTTAAAAAAAAAGCAAAAAAAAGTAAAAAACAAATTGATTTCTCGTACTCTATAATACCGGGTATGCGCGACTGATTTTTTCTATTAAAGCAAAATAAAGATGGAAATTGATATGGTGCATCTATTGTACTTTATGGGTAACAAGCAAAAACACGGAAAGCAAAGGTGTTCAGGGTTTTTGTGACGTTTACACGTCGTGTGGGCGTTGTAGACGTGTTCTTGCAAAGTTTGGACTGTTTTCAAATGATGAATGTTTACCACAGATACTACACAGTTGTGCAGACGGACACTTGGACAGGTGGACATGCTTGAGTGCAACCGAATTTAAAAGTTCGTATAATAAAATTGCGTGAAACGCAAATGACATCCATTTTTCTATACCGCATTGACAAAAAAACACATATAAAAACTGTACCATAGAAAACCATTGGAAAAGAATGACATTCGTACTAGTCCTTCGATGGAAAAAAAAAAGAAAATCAAGACATTGAATTATTGGTAAAATATTTAACCACTCTTCATAATAAAAAATAAAAATCTATCAATTTTTATACCCATCAACAAAGGATGAAGAGTACATTCACTTTGCTAAAATGTTTGCAAAACCCAGAAGGCAGCTTTAGAGATCCCGCAGAGTGTATATATTTTTGATCAGCACCATATTCTAAATGTATTCAAGCATGTCCGTCTGTGTGGTTGTGTAAGCATTCTCCTGGCTTGACATTTGGCAAAAGATTAGAAGTTCTTGCACGTAGGTGGGATCGAAAACAAGACAAATTAGTCAAAGCACACGCCCACAGTAAAGCGTAAACTGAACACATATCTGTGTACCCATGCAAAAATTTGTGGTTTTTTCTTATTATTCTATTCGTATTATTCTCTATATCTACTTCATGAAACTCCCTAGTGTTCATGTAAAAAAACCGGAAAAATCGGCCATGTCCACATGAAGTCGTACGCTTACTTTATAAGTATTATTGTATTTTATATATGATAGAGTAAACTACGAACTTAATGTAAGAAAATGTGATAAGGTAATCGAAATAGGTATGTTTATATCGAATGAAAGATTCTTTCTCATTGGCAGCGCCAATCGCAGAGTGATTGAAAGTCGGGAATGAAATAAATCGCATTACAGCTCTGACTTTCAATTTTTTTTTTTATTTCCGAAAAAAATGTTTGATTACAACCCGTATAGGAGTTGGACGTAAAGTGCGTGTCGAATATTGATTTGGTATCTCTCGACATCCATTATAATTTGGTAACGAAGTAAAACGCGAGATGAAGTAAAGAAACCGTGTATAAGTAAACCGTAAAGCAATGCCCGTCTTTCGAAGAGTCTAGTAAATTAAATGGATATCTTGTGAGTCAATGAATAAAATCTGAAAGAAAGCCGTATAGGCTAATTCAGTCAGTCACATATACCTAAGAATGTTATATTTGCGCAAGACATCAAATGGTAGTAACGTAGTATAAGAATCGAAATAATGTTGAATTTACCGATTTGCTCAAGTTTTGTATGATTAATATACGGAGGATCACAATATCCATGGAAATAATTCTAATTATCACAGGACTCACTTTAAGGACTAAATCTTATTCAATAAAAGGTAAATTATAATATTATCGAAAAGTCAAAGTGAGTTGAATTCTGTATCGGCCCTGAAGGTAACAAACTAAAATAATATATGAACCCTCTGGAACACACCTGCGAGTTCCACCCCAACACAAAAAAATTTTTATTCATTATACGTTCCTCACCTGAAGATATGCCATCTGTCTAAAAATTTGGTAACCCTAAAATAAATACGGTGGACCCCACAAGGTGGCGGACTCAATTGGGTGTCAAATAAAAGGGCTTGGAGAGTAGAATGTGACAAGCCAAATACGGTAATTCGAAATTAAGCCTTGCCGATGTTACGACGTGACGAATTGTTATCCTTATCATCCTTATCCATCGATGTGGATATCAAATACAAGGATTTGGAGAGCAGAGGAGCATTAGCTGTAATATTGTAAAGTGTGAAATCAAATCAAAAATTAAGTAAAGTAATATGAAACTTTTCAGTTTAGAGCCTTCACCGAGGACAAAGCATGCATGGGTGTGCTTTCGGTCACGATATTGCTTATCATGTTTATCAAGCTGGTTCTCCCAAATGTTATTATACCTTTGACTTATCTACTTATCTACTTAATCACATAACAACTTGATCATTTCCTGACTGTTGGAAGACATCGATGGTAACTCCCATTAGGAGAAAGGCTTCCTGATGACGTTCAGTCTATTATCATTCTTCCTGCTCTGGCAAAAGTCTTTGACCTGATCAGAGTGGATTGCATTTGAATACTAAGAATTTACTTAGTGCTAATCAATTAGGTTGTAAGTCTGGGCAAAGTTGCGGATACGCCATTGCTTAAAGTTTTACAGGACATTCATCCGGGGTATGATAAGGTGGATTTGACCATTCTTGTTATGATTGATTTCACTAGGGGCTTTGATACTAACATAACTTATTATTGCACAATTTTCAATTTTGTTGTGGCTTCAGTTCGTTAATCTAATTAGGTAGTATTTGGAAAATCGGTATCAACGTGTGGTTATTGGCGATTCTTTTTCGGAACTAAGTTTGATTACATTTGGTGTCCCGCAAGAATCCGTGTTTGGGCGCCGTTATAAACGACTTACTCGCTTGTCTCACTCATGATGCACAAATTTCAAGTTGTCATAAATGTGCTAGGTACGTCCTCAAGAAGTGGCAATCTGAGAGAATATCGCAATTTGCGCTGCAGATATTGAGTTCCGATCTTCTGACATATCTTAATATTAGAAATTTGCTTCTTCTCCAGAAGCTATTTGCGTGGGAAAATTCACTTCGCGTTATCTGAACGAACCATGAATCTAATCCCAACTGATTTCACTTATCTACTTAACTCCGTCCAAGCTACTCTTTGTTAAAGCCGTCAAGTTATGTAACTCATTACCATACTCCATATCATAATGATTGTTAACCCGGCTAGTTACAAACTCCTTTGATAATTTACGATCAAATCTGAATCTTGGTTTTATGTCTTCTATTGTACAATACGATATGTTATGTGCATCTCTACCTTTAGCGTTGTTTACGATTGTGCTGAAGGAAACTTCGTAGTCTTACTGGCACATTAATTATTAATTATGACAATGATTATTATTGTATAATGAAATTGTCATTAATAATAATTATTTTTAATTAATTAACTAAATTACATTTTAATTTAATGTATGTCCTAAAACACGAATTGTGTGCGCCTTTTCTGTTTCAAAGAAGTTTTTACAGAATTCCAAAGCATTATCTATACAAACGATTTAAATTTTCGATTTCATTTGACTTAAAGTTTAAACAAATCCGCCTGAGTAGGCAAGAGTCTCGACTACCAATTTAATGGTCGTGGATTCAAATCTCACGTGCGGTAGGGTTTTTAATAATAATAATAATAATAGTAAAAACAAAGCCGAAAGCCTTAGATGCTAGTGCTTTAAGACTTTAGTCTTAGAATTTATTCTCCGGCTAAATTTACATAATAATAATAATAATAATAATAATAATAGTAATAATAATAATAATAATAAAGTTTCAACATCTCAACGAGCAATCATTGTTGTGGAATGTTTGCAAAATCACAAGAACTGAAGATGAAATCGTCTTTAGTTATGACAATAAACTCGCAATCATTTTGTAACACGTGTGTTCGTCTACTTATTTGACGTCTGAACGTGCGTTCACGGATCCACTTTAAGAATCGCATTTTCGAGATGTATTAGTGAAATTTGGTATACCGACATGCTTCGGCCCAAAAACGGATTGGTTCGGATCATTTCGATAACCACTCCCCATGAAACGCACTAAATTGAAAAATTCTTTGCCATTATCAGTGTTTCCACGTATGTACACATTTTTAGAAACAGTAAACCTTTACGTGGCAGTTATTTTGGTATCATATTACAACAACCCATTTATATTATTTAATGACGCTTCTTAGCCAATTATGATGTTTTAGTTTGTTTAAATCTAGTAAATCGAAAGACTTTAAGCTTCTTCTTAAACTGACGCCTAAACGTAAGGTAAAGCTAAGTTTTTTAATTTTGAAACAAACTGCAATCAGTTGCACCAGTGTGCCCTTCTAAAGCGAATGTTAGCGACATATAGAGGAAACAGCGTTAGCCCTGTAAGGCTTTATTAAATCTTTAATTTTTGTTGTTATTAAATTTAATGTATTTTTAAAATAAAAATTTCAGGTTATTTTCCTTTGGGCTCTGAACATTGTCTCACTTGGATTTGCTTGGATGTTTTATTTTGCACAGCAAGTATTATGCACTTATGCACGATTTCAGTGGATCGTTATTTATCGCTGCGCTATCCAATGCGTTTCGGCCGCAACAAAACACGTAGGCGTGTCACATTAAAAATAGTCTTTGTTTGGCTTCTATCGATTGCCATGAGTTTGCCGTTGAGTTTAATGTATTCAAAGGTAAGTTGAGTAGTCATATAAAAGCAAATCATGAATATTAATGATTTCTATGCATAAGTGGGTTAGATCCAAAAATGAACAGTTATTATCTGACTTGATGACATGCTGCTATCTTTGTTAGTTTGATAACCGCAAAAATAAAAAGAACAATGGACGCTCTTATACATTTTTTTTTTTTTGGTTTGGTGTTTGATGCTATCTTTCTCTGATTATTGACATGAAAACATTATTTCTATTTTTAATAACAGGTATCTGTGGTTTTCATTGGGGACAAGTTCATTAATATTAAAAAGAAATTTATTTTTCAACAATTTCTTCTTCGTTTATATATATATATATATATATTTTTTTTTTTTAAATTTCATTCCAAAGAAAATCATTGAAAAGAATAGAAATCTTCTGAAAACTTCAATTATTCGTCATAATTCCATACTTATTTGGTACCACCTCATATTTAATTTTAGAAACCTTACGAAAGAAATCGTAGCATATGCTGAATCGAATCATTCCTATTGCCTTTGAAGCCAGAAATAGATCCTTCAAAGGGCTCGTATATCTTCTTAGTAATTAGAGTATTAAGATTAGGTCAGGTTTAAAAGTTCACTTAAAGGGGGATGACATTGGCACAACTCGCTAGACAACATTTGTACTCGTCTAAGATCTAGGCGATTGGCTTGATCTAAGAACGGGCTGCAAAAGGCGGCACATCCGTTTTCCGATTTTCTGGGTGGCCGGTAGGCAGGTAGCAAGTGACGGACGTTTGTGTACGTCCTAAAACTTAGATTCACAAAGTTACAAAGTGATATTCTCGATGTGAAATGGAAAATCTACGAAACAAAAGTGATAATCTAAGGAAAAGAAAAAAGAATAAGTGATATAGCAACTACCATAAGTCAAGGTCAAAGTCATAAAGATAAAAGATAAAGATACAAAGTCCAAAAATCAAATGAGTAAGCAAGCGTACGAAGTTTCGTATATTTAACATAATAGTGAATCGAGTCATTCGTTTTGTCATGTCGGTCCCGGAGAATATAAATTTTCTTATACATCAAGAGGTTGGAAAGAGTGAAGAAAAAGGTTAATTTTTATTAGCTTAAATAATCTCTTAAATATTCAAAAAAGATGCAAAAAACATAATTATGGGGGGGAAGGAATTTTTAATGGCCGAAAAAATGGAATTTTTGAACGTAAATGTAGTACCCTTTGTACATGCGAAGACACTCAAAAATTATAAATATCCACCTATAAGGACGTGAGAAACAAAAAAAAAAAAGGAAACAGTCTACAGGAAGCACTTGTACAAAACCCTGCATAGATGTACTAAAATAATCCTGTCTTACACGTAAAAATCCAATTCGGAATGGTCTCAATCGACTAATTGACACACACAAACAGTTCATAAATTGTAGTTATATGTAGTTGTAATGTAATGCTTGAAGTTGAAGAGTATCAAATAAGCGGTTCGCTGTAAAATAAATAAAAATGTTGTTACTTGTTTTCTGCTTATTTTCTCCAATACTTGTTTCATTGTTAACAGAATCACGCTTCCGTCCTGGTTAACGGCACATGCCAAATACCAGACCCGGTTTACAAATTGGTTGGATCGATTGTTTGCTTTTATATACCGTTGGGTGTTATGCTATTAACGTATTGCTTAACAGTAAGATTATTAGCACAGCAGCGCCAAAACTTAGGTGGTACAAATCAAGCTGCAACACCTGGCTGGGCTAGCAGTTGGTTGGGACAAGCACCAGCTGTGGGTAAGTTTCAAATTTAATATTCAATAAAAACACCCCTTAAGGGTGTTTCTTTTAAGGAAAAGTAAGTACATAGCAAAGAAGAATTAGCAACCAAATGAAAAATGAGTTTCTTATGCAAATTCTCGTAAAAATCTGTTTGCAACTGCATATAAAAGAAACCAACATCCAAACCTTTTCCTTGAATTTTTCGCATTTTCATCGAACTTTTGAAAAATTTATTAACTCATTTACTACTAAGGCTGTGCGAACAATCTGCAGAATTCAGTTTTTCATTAACTTTCTTCTTTATATGCATAATATTCAATATATTTCTCCCTCCATTAAAAGAACGTCGTTGCACTTGGCGTCGCTTTCTAAAAACAGGTCAAAGTGCAACTTCATCGACTTTGCATGCACACTCGGCGAACTCGACAGATACGGAATTATCGACGCTTGATAACCATGAGTTGTGGTTGCCAGAATCAAGGTAAATAATCCCCTTAGTCAAATCGTTTATAAATGAATGTTTAGCTATCTCTGTTTTATGTTTACAGCGTGCCTGAACCCACGCCTACCACGATGACTGCTTTACATCAATTCGGAGCAGAAATGTTAAAATTGTCACGCGGTTTAGAATCAGTGGCTACATCTTCAACTGAATCACCTGCCAAATCGGAATTGTCAACGACACCAAATCATTCAAGCTATAACACGACACATACCCAAAGCAACCCTCATATCACTCGACGGCAATATATTAACGAACAGTATCCAATATCACAGAGTTTGACTAACGAGCCAAAGCAAAAGCCAGCAAAACAACAAAATCTTAATAGTGCAGAGCAAGAACAAAGTCAACAGCAACAACATACGCAATTTAGAAAGAATTCATGCTCCAGGCAGTTATTTAACTCGTCTAACAATGTAAAGGAATTTAAAGCCAGAATCCGGTAAGTAAGTGCGTCGTACGTACGATACATTATTATAAACATACATATAGTATATAAGCATAGGATTTTGAAGAATTTTCGGAATATGATATGTACGTTGTACTTAGTTGAGATTTTCATTGGAAAATAATTTGTTGTCATCTTATTATATGGTAAGAAGATAGGCCGAGCAGCTTCTAGTGTTTTGGACATAATCACACAGACGTGTTATTATACACTGATTGCGACTAAGGACGAAATTTTAGAAAAGTAAAGTTTGCCGTTGTCTTACATCACGCACTTGGTCTACGTTGCTTGCCATTCTTCTTAACACTCTTTGTAAAAAAAATTATATTTACGGGGACTACGCTGACAATTGTCTTATTTGGAAAAATGGATTTACACACATCCTTAGATTTCGTTATATGAATTGACTTTATTTAGCGTTAACTAACGCCATTATTTTGTTCATTACTGATTATATTATATTTGTGTGTAATATTTGTAGGAATGTTATTTATCCCATGTGTATTAAGTCTTCACATTTTCCGCGACTTGATGCAAACCAAAACTTAATTTGCATGACTTAACGAAACTAGTTAAAGAATCACATCTGTCCCTAACGACACCCCGAACCAGAAGAAATTAATGCTTATATATTTTGCGTGACTTAACGCTACAGGTTTTTAGGCCAGACCGTTGGTTTCTAAACCGTTTGAGTTCTCATTCGAAATGAAAAAAGGTCACTTCGAGTGTCCATGCAATCGCTCTACAATTAGCTGATGACTGACTCAAAACTATACCTACGTGTGGGACCAAAACGAGTGCGGACTTTGACAAACGTCTCTTTCAACCGAAGTAGATGAAACCATTTCCTTTTAGTTCAAAACAAGCAAGAAAACTATAATCGGGAAATCGGGCCGAACATTAGGTACCTCACAATACTAAGTCATTCATTCATTCATATTCATGCTAATACATCAAAATTTATGCAGGATTTTTATGTAAACGCATATTATTCACGAAAGCCATCATTTTGGAGGGTATTAGAAACATTAACTAACATGGCCCAAATTTACAGAACTGAATTTACTTGTGAAAGATTATTTTTCAATTGTTTCCGTCACAAAAAACCACATGTAAGGGTTTGTCGCCATAGAAAGTCTTATTTTGTGAGAATTACTTTTAATGGTGAGGTGCAAAAAATAGATCTACGTGATCAAAATTTTTATGCTGGATTGCTACTCCGGACAAATTTCCACCATAAGATATTAAAAATTAGATCTTTTTGGCATATAAGCGTTTAATATTCTGTGAGTGCGCTTATGCGATAATATCCAAAAAATAGATGTATTTAATCCAAACTTGATACAGTTGAGTTTTGTTGCAAACCAATGAACCAACCTATGAACCAATTTTCATAATAAAACATCAAATATAGATGCATTCGCTACAGAAAGGGTCTTTTGTCATTAGAGCCCTTACACGGGGTGGGACATAGATGTACGTAATCTAAATACCGTAAGCTTACTTTCTATGTCTAATTAGTACAAATAATATTATTGTGAACGAATTTTCATCAAGAGTTATTGAATGGTGATATGGCAGAAGCTTCAAAACGTTGCCTCGTTCGATCCAAATTTTTCCCATAAAAATTTCCCATTTGAATCACATCGGTCTATTTCTTGCGCCCCATTTCATACAAGTTTTTTCATAAATAGTAAGCTTTTCCGGAAACACTTTAATTTTCAACATTTTATGATAAAAATTGGTCTGTAGGAGTAATTTATCAAAAAAAAAAAATTAACGGTAGGGAATTTGAAACAGATAGGTCAAACCCTCAGATTTCAAACCCAAACATATATAGGGATTATAACGAAAAGCCAGCTCTCATAGGGAGAAAAAGTTTAACTTCTAGTTTTATATATGACGGAGTATGAAAAATAATGCGGTTCTTAGAAAGTAAATTAAGTTTGCAAAATTTGGGTGGCGTCATGTGATGTGTCAAGCGTTCTCCAATATGCGGACCTTTATGAAAAGTATGCCTTTGCATTTTTAGTACATTATTACCGATATGGGTTATCTACTAGCCGAAGTGGTGTAGGATATCCAGTGGTCGTCGTTGCCCGAGCACGTTGTTCTTGTTTGTCTTTTACTTGATGTAATACATTTATTACATTAACATCATTAATACTACTTGATGTAATATTATGTCATTTACGTAAATCTCCAAAGTTGAAGTGACGAAAATGTGATATTATAATAATAAGAATAATAAATAAAGAAAGTAATGAGGGAATTAAGCGAATTAAAAAAATGACAGCAAGTGAATGGAAGAATCGGGCGAGAAATCTGTTTGTAATCTTATACGAGTTTCCAAAACTGTTGATGCATTTTTCGCAACACACACCACAACAGAAGGATGCCATAATTGGTATATCCTCAGCCTGCGATAAGTGCTCTACATAGATCACAATAACTCGAACTAATTAATAGCAAGTATTTTCAAAAGAGTCAGTTTGCATTATTCTCAAAGTAAATCCATAACTCTCGTCTGTCACTTTATGGCAAATGGCGGTATTGGGCTTTATTGTATATTTTTTAATGCGAAAAACCTATCAGCACAAAGATGAAAGTCCTTCATTTCTTGTTAATTTATTCTTGCAGCTCTCCTTGTTTCTCGTTGCCCTATGACTTTCAATACAATTCAATTTTATAGGAAACGGACGTTTGCTCAATGCTCTGTTTTCTTTGTAGTTAAACAAGCAATAAAATAAAGATTGTGAACAACATTCATAGCCAAACAATGTAGTCTTTGCGTTTTTTTTTGTTTTTTTGTTTTTGTCCTTTGCGAATGGAAAAACACAAGAGAACGGGAAGAAAATAAAAAAGTAAACATAGTCGCTTTTTAAATTCTTTTGAAATGTGAACAGCTTCGAAAAATATATCTTTCAAATTTCCATGAATTTCCATGAAATTGAACAACACTCTCTCTCTCTCTTCTCTTATATAAACAAAACGGTGACAATATCAAAGAACAAAAAGGATGAAATTATTTTAATAAATAATAAGAGACCACATTGCGTATATATGTAGGCTTCGTGCACGAGGATAGAGGAAGTTTCGAAGAATGCGTTTTTCCAACATGAGTTGATGACCGTCTATTACGTTCATAAGTGCGCAAGTATGGATGTGAAGATTGTGTTGTTTGCATGGTTGGTCGCATTGTTTACAATTTTACTTTTGTGGTTTGCAACAGATGCAATTGTGGTTATTCTGTGATCTATTGTATTAGACATTTCATTGTTCAACAAATGGAATATGTTTTTTAAAAATTTCTACCTGTTTTTTTATGTATTACCGTTAATTCAATTTTTTTTCTTTCCAAAGTAGTTCAAAAAACCGCGCGTTTGCTTCACAGCTGCCATTAGTTCGCATTTCAATACGTTTTGCTGCCCGTCTACTTCATCTTCCGCACATATGTGTATCTAACTTTGTATGCTCGCCCCTCGACATTCATCCATCTGCACAATCATTCCATTCCAGTCCATATTTAACATATTTTTTTCTACTTCGAAAACTCATCTGTGCACAAATGCACAGAAAACGATGTAGATTTCGTTGCGAAGAATATTTATAAAAATGCTGTCAACATTTCACATAACGATCTATTTGTAGCAGATATTCTGTCGTTGCAAAAAAACAAGAAAAAAAAAAAAACGAAATGCCAAGCATGAAACCTTATCAACATGTTGATATATCTCCCTTAAATATATGTTTCTTTTACATTGTAGTTCTCCTTCACCACGATTTTCGAAGGTGCACAACAAAAGGCGGAGAACTTCGGAAACAGTTCATGCTCATCATTTAGTAAAAGCACGCGCACCGTCGCCTATGCCAAGTCGTAAAAGGTTTCACAGCTTGCCCAAAAACACTTTGTTCGCCATGCGGGAACGAAGGCCATCAATCTGTTCTTTGCCTAGTAAATCGTCCGACGACGAAGAAATACCTCAAGCCACCAATATAAATAAGACAAGCCATTCCGATTCTGAAATGGATGAGAAAATTATACCGCATATTTATTGCATTAATACGAAT
The DNA here is from genome assembly GCA_001077435.1 of Glossina morsitans morsitans. Lineage (NCBI taxonomy): Eukaryota > Metazoa > Arthropoda > Insecta > Diptera > Glossinidae > Glossina > Glossina morsitans. The sequence goes on from CCAG010011966.1 coordinate 24,042, forward strand.
GGCAACAGTGAATATTTGCCATTGCCCACCGTATGCACGTGTCCGTATTTCGGTAACCGTCCTTTAGTGACTTGCACAAAACCGGCAGAGATCAAAATCGTACCCACCAACTTTATTACAACCACCACAGCCACGGTAACCACCGCTACGACCAATATCAATACTTTTTCCTTAAATGCTTATTCGAAAGCCGCTTTAAGTAAGAAACCATCGAGCAGTTCTTTAACTGTAGATGCTAGTGTTGATGGAGATCACTATTTGTCAGCCACGCAGACACCTAAACGCAAATTAAGCATTTCGAAAACCGCCTCAATAGTTACTTGGGATACGGATAGTTGTTACAGAAGACGAGGCTCTAGTTTTGGGGGAACGCGGACGTCATTGCTGTTGGCGCCCACCAAAACTTCTTTACTCTCAACTACGGCTGCTCCTTTACATCGTTCAGCAACTTTACGCAACCAGAATATTATTCATAATGACTTGTCAACTACTGGCAGCATCAAATCGAAAGGAAAATCGTTGCAGTCCCCCCCTTGTCTTTTGCAGCGAAATCAGACTGTACGATCGCAACATTCCCGAAATTCCAGTGTAATCTCTCGAAACTCATCTCGTCACGGACGTATTATACGTCTAGAGCAAAAGGCTACTAAAGTATTGGGAGTAGTATTTTTTACATTTGTCATACTTTGGTCACCATTCTTCGTTTTGAACCTCTTGCCCACGGTATGCAAAGACTGTGAACAAAATATTGATCATTGGGTATTCGATGTTGTCACATGGCTTGGTTATGCCAGTTCTATGGTGAATCCCATCTTTTATACCATATTCAATAAAGTTTTTCGGCAGGCCTTTAAAAAGGTGCTCCTATGTCGTTATTCCAACAGTACATCCGGTTGGCGTCCTCACAGGTAGCGCGTACCAGTGATTAGATGCAATATGGAATATGAACCAAATGAGAAAACGGATTGCAGCTTAACCGAGAAAATCACAAACGGCAAATGTCAGCGTTCCAGCTCGATGGGAAAGAAATTCCACTGGCGGAGCACGTTACGTGGCAGCCAAAGTCGAAGCAGATGAGGGATGAAAATCGGTAAGTTTTTCAGTTCATGTTTTTTGCTTTTTTAAACTCTAAAATTCCATTAATTGATGATAATCTCTACAAATTCGATAACGAAATGCAATCCTTCTGTTGACAAATCAATATTTGATGCTTCCGGTTTTTTGCAAACTACAGCAACACCCACATTTATATCCACGTTTGCTCATCAAAGATAGAGTTCATGATTGTAGAAATAACAAAAATCCAAGTACGCACAGGTGAACAAATAAAAATTGACATACACCTTATGGCATATCTTTGATACCATTCCCATCATGCCCACATATTATAATTACATTTCTACACGTGGATGATTGTGGAGACTTTCAAACACCTTTACAAAACATTTGTAATAGGGCTTAGACTAATGTTAAATTGTAGCCTGAAGGATGTGAACTTATATTTAAATATAACTAGTGAGGACCAAAACCAAAAATTTTTGTAGCGCTTTGCTAAGCCGTTAATAGAATTCTGTTAAACGAAGTTTATTTTTTTACAAAATATTATAAACAAAACATGTGTTTATGTAAATTAATTAAAATTTGAAAATAAAACATTTTTACACTATGTCATAAATGGGGTTGATAAGGCGAAAGTTTGCTTAGCCATTGTGGACAAACTATGCCCTGTGAAAAAATGAAACTAGTACGATGTGAATCCTCTATTAATAGCCTTTCCAACGATGTGCAGGTTTTATTAAGTCTTTCTCGAAGAATTTTTGTGCTAGTTTCAATTTTTCACAGGGCACGGTTTGCCCACAATGACCAATCAAACTTTGCTTATATGACAGCCTATATTAAGTACGATAATTTTCATAGTCCAAAAAAAAAAATTTCCCGAACAAAACTTAATATAACCTCCATATCGTTGGAAAGGCTATTAATAGAGGATTCACACTATGCTAATTTCATTCTTTCACCGGACATGGTTTGCCCACATTGACTTCTCAAACTGTCCTTATATGTTAGCCTACATTATGTTCACGGCTTAACAGAGCTCTCTAAAAAAATTTTGGTTTGGATCTTTGCTAGTTATAATAATATATAACTTCACACCTTTTGTAGCCTTGTAATCCAATTTTTTCTATGTTTCTGGCGTGTCTGTGCGCGTAGTCTATTTCACTTACATTTCAGATGGTTTTCCTTAATGTTTGTATACAGATCCAGGTCAATATTTCAAAATGGAAATTACAGTTTTTTGCTGAATGTGGGCGTGCTTGCGGGTGGATCACGATCGTTCTGATAACTTTAGGCTGCGTTCTTTTGTCTTTACCTTTTCGATCGCGAGCTTTCCAGCAGTAGACATCTCTTATGGGATTTCTGGCATACAGAACTGAACGTTACAAGCAAAATGGCAAATCTGGCATATTTTCTTCTTTCTGAGATTTGTATAAAAATTGATATAACAAATTTCGCCTGGGTTTGAGTTTCAAATGCTGCTTTTTTTTTTCTTTATATTTAGTTAGTTTACCTATATTGAAATTATTTTCAATAAATCTCGATGTCTGTGCACAACTATGCAAACAAAATATCACCATCACAAGAATTTACCGACTATTATGTGTGTGCGATTGAAAGATAGTGTATAAACTGCAGATTACATTCGACACTGATTAGAATAAACTGGATACGAATAAAATGAACAAAAGGACATAAATGATGCAGAGAAATGAAATTTGAGTAAAATTTTATATTATTTGCATTATTTTTTATTTTAATGCAAAAAGTTCTTCTTTAAAATACACTCATCAAATACGTCTTATGGTTCGTATTTTTTTATTTAGGGACGACTATTCGAACTTCAAGCTTCAGTCTCCTTCCACATAGTTAACATTTGAAAAGCTTTCTATACTTTTTAATTATCAGTCAATTAGTAATCGTTAGAAATAATAAAATAATACTAACATATAAAGCTTGAGTTCAGGTAGAACAGCATGAGATGTACTTTCTCCGGCGCTTATTAGGTCATGCCATATACATACACATATAAGCTGGAAAATCTGTGAGAAGAGAACGGGTGAAGTTTAGTCTGCGACCAACTATTTAGAATTCTAACTATTGTTTGGGATACGTGGAAGCTGTTGACAAGAACAAAACGCCGTCACTTTTTCTCTTTATCACTCCAACAATAAACCGTAAAGTGAAGTGATCCCTATTCATCAGCTGTTAATTAACAAAAGTGGCCAAAAGAATTTTGACTTTCTTTGTCTTCGATTGAAGGTCAACTTGGTTTATTAATTACGGAGATCTGAACTGACTGAATGAAAAAAAACCTGCAAAAAGATAAACCTCGCAAACGAAAAAAATTATATTTCATCAGGGCAATATGGACAGGTACCTAATTGAAGGAACTTAAAAAGCAAGACGTTAGAATTCCATTATATCTGCATTGTATCTGCTAGGTTATGACTTCTATCTGTTCACAAAACTTGAAAGATTTTATTGTGCTTTCCGTCAAATCATGGAATCCCTTCATTAATTATTTATTTAATATAAAATATTACCTAATATACAGGCAATACCAAGTAACCTTACAACGAGAACGAATGAAATTAGATGAGCTATACAAAGTCAGATAACATTATAACAACGGGGCAACCATAAAAATGCCTATAATATTGAAGTCCTGAGAATATTTTATTTCCTGTACAAGCTGTATTGCTTTCAATGCAATAATTTATCGAAAATAATTTTAATGGAAACTATATATGTAGTATAGTATTAATTCCCATTTCTAACTTAATATCAGAGTTAGTCTAAGAACTATTACTTTTGCAGTAAGAACCTTAAATCTAATAAAAAGTAAACCCTTTAGTTAAAGCGCCTTCCATTATGATAGCAACAATGACTATGATGGAAAACTTATTAATAAAACAATAAGATGTTTAAATATAACATATAAGCAACTCAAGTGTCATAGCTGGTGTCGCAAGTTCGCCTTAAGGCAAATTAAATTGTATTAAGTGGCCATTTTAACTGCGTACATTAAGCAACAACGATTTTACATATTCAGCTCGATCATCTATTGAAAATAAGTAATAATAACTAGTATATTGTGTACATAAAACACGGAAGGGACGAAAGAGGTCACAATTGCTCTTACATTGCGACAACCAAGTGGAGGGAAATTCCTCGAAATTCGTAAAGGAATATAATATCTAAGCTTCCTAAGCAGGTCACTAAATGTCGCCTTGAACAATTTTCAACAGAAAGCCTATTCCATGGATCAATCTTGTACATTCGATCAATTGAAATTGATGAAAAGTAACCGATGTTCATATAGAGGTAATGTCCTATAGTTCCCATGGTAATCCCCGCAAAGCAAACAGGAGAAATTGTTTATGAATTGATTCAATCATGTCAATATAATAATTTTGTTTGAGAGACCAAACCAAAGAGAGACGCATATTCAACTAGGGGTTTTACCAACAAAGGGCGAAGATCTTTCGTTATACGAGGGTCGTTGAACTCTTTCGATTACCTTTTCATAAAATCCAATGCTAACACGGCCCTACCCACCACTGATTTGACAGGTGACAGGTAAAAGTCCGTTTATCGGCAAAAACTTCACTAAGATCGTTAAACGACGCAACCGATGTGAAAGGTTCTCTATGTAAATTATAACCAAAAATTATAGAGCGCCCTCTTCTAAAAGACGTACATATACACTTTTTTATATTCAATGTTATTCCATGTGCCTTTACTCCATTCAGCCAATAAAAGTAAATCATACTCAAAACACCGGAATCCTTTAAAATTGTTAAAGAAGAATAAAAAAGCTTCACGTCGTTTGCATACATTACTACACCCCAGGATATTGCATTGCATTAGGGAGTTCGTAGATAAACAGACAAAAGAAATGCGGGCACCTAGATACTCCGGATTCCACTAATGCGTGCTCAGAAAGATGCAATTTATATAAAAGTCTCTGTCTCTGTCCGTAACTTAAAAACCGAAGCATTCGAAATGGCCGCGACTGAAACCAACTATCCTTGACTTAAACTTAAGTTACTAAAATCTATACAAACGACGTCCTTCCGAATCAAAGACATGACATGTGATTTTCAAAACATTAGTATCAGTAGATTTGCCTTTCACAAAAGCATGCTGTTAATGCGAACAAAATATATTGAACTTAAGAGAGATTATACCGAATAATAAAAGGAATTTGTTTCATTTATAAGCTTAAAATGCATTATTTAGTTCCTCTCACTTACACTTCAATTTATTGTAATTCTGTTTATTACAAGCGTGGGACTATATATCAATCGTAATCAATCATCAGCCGGATTAAGATAAGCCCTCCTATAAGCAACTATTTCACTTTCGGAAAAATTTATGGTAGCTATGATTCACGCTATACGTAGAGCTACGCTGAACACTATTTGAAATACTATTTAACTAATTTAAAGCGTTCTGCAATATTCCGGACTAACACAGTTAAATGTAAGTGTAAGTAATTGACAAAAAATTACTGAGAAGCGCATTCCTAAAAGTAAAGCTGTAATAACATTAACATTGTTGAATACATGCGTGCAAGTGAACGCTAATCAAATTCGTTGTCATCGGTTTTACACGTAATAATATATTTTTATTTATGTTTTCTATGTTTACACAGTTATTTATTTAAATATTTAATTAATAATTTTATTGGATGATTTCCCGTTGTAAGTTTTTTCCACACAATGAATTTATATATGAAAACGACATAACGTTGTTATAAGAACAGCTGAGTAATATTTCCATTACTGACCGGTGTTGTCATAACCTATTTTATCGTTTCCATCATGTTTTGATACATGTATTTAATCAAAAAAAAAAAAAAAAAAAAAAAGAATTACTCAGTACAGGCATACTATACATAGTAACTCATCAAACCATGTCGTTGTTGTTTTAAATTTCAATCATATGTAAATGAAATTGTAGGGAAATTGCTAAGCTACTCACTTTATGAAATTATATTAAAAACGTTTTATTGCCTGTCATGTTTTTCTTTTCGCTTTTATCCAACAAGCAAGAGGGCAAGTCAATTTAGCTATGTCTATAAATCTGCCTATTTTCTGAAACAGAGAGTCATTTCTCAAAATGTTGTCTAGAGCATGGAATTTTACGAAAATTCTACAAAATGGATCCGCATGAGTAGCCGAGTAGGCAAAGGATGGCGACTAACAATTCAGTTTAGTAGTCGGTTCATATCTCAAAGACGATAATGTTTTCGATCAATACAAGCGAGCATATGATTTAATTTATCCCGCAGCCTTTAAACCCATTTTTTGTAACTTTCTTTACAAAGTATATACACAGTACATAAATGAAATAACTGGGTTTGTGTCAAGTACAACTGAACATGAAGTGTGGCTTATCATCTACAATGTGCAGTTTATTTGTGGTAAACAACAATCGCCATCTTTCAGCTAAAGAAATCCGTTAATATGGTGTCTTGCCCAGTTTTCTCCTAAAATATGTTGGGACAATCTTCAATGTTTCACCAGTACTAGCTATATTATTGCAACGTGCAGTGATCATGCTACCAGTTAACATTCGTATAGTTAATGTCTTTAAACTGACCTGCTTTGCAACTTGCGTTAGAAGATCGATCAGAATCCTACAAAACTTGGAAATGTAAAAACCTAACGCAGTCGGTGTTGCAGTCTTTTATAAATGTAGAAATAATATTCGTCTAATAATTCGTCGCATGAATTCATTTCTAGTAGAAAAGTGGACACTCGTCTTCCATTCGAAATGCTTTGGGAAAGTTTACAAAAATCAGCAAAAAAAATCAATCTTTTCATGATTTAATCCTGATTTAAAGTCAAATAGCTCTTATGCTAATGCCTCTCTGCATATGAATAATGATTCGTTAAGCATCAAACACGATGCTGACGTGCGGTTGTGCGCCACGCACAAAGCATAATGCAAAATCAGTTGAACACGTAGCTTGCCTGCGCTGCTAGCAAAAGCTAGCAAAAGGTGGCCACCGTTTGTTTACATAAACGGTAATGAAGTGCAAAGCTAATAAAGCGGAAAAATTCTTTCCTGTTGTAAAGAGTAGTGGATAGTAACATAGTTTAACTATTTCGTAGGCGAATGTAAGCAAGAACACATGGTTTTAGAAACAAAAACAGAGAAATCAACATAAGTATAAAAAACAACGGTACTAAAAATTAATATAAAATCAAGTTAAATTTTTGATTGATTGGTGAAATAAAGAATGAAGAAGACAAATGGAGGTAGCCTTCACGGATGTGGATACGTAAGGCGAAAGGATTGCAACCACATTTGAAATTGAAAGTAATCTGCAAGTTGTTGCTTGTTTTTCGCAACATGATATCGAGTGTAAACGACAATTTCAAATAAATAAAACTTAGATAGAAAAACTTTTAAATTTCAAATCACTTATGTGATTTCTTTTTCTAGATTTTTGTTTTCCTTTCATTTGTTTGTTTACGTACAAGCCCACACTGTATGTGCTAATTCCCATAAAAAAGTTGTGTTATACCTATTTTCGGGACATCATCTTAGACATCATCTTAGTGCCAGCGTCCTAGATTCATATCACAAATTTGTGATTTCTAGGATAACATACGTTTTATTTACAATTCAAATCCGTCTGAGTGGCCGAGTAGGCAAGAGTCTCGACTAGCAATTCAATGGTCATGGGTTCAAATCTCAAGTGCGGTAGAGTTTTTAATAATAATAATAATAATAATAATATTAATAAAAAAATAAAAGCCGAAAGCTTTAGATGGTAGTGCTTTAAGACTTTAATCTTAGAATGTATTCTCTGGCTAAATTTACATAATAATAATAATAATGTTTACAATTCGTAGGAAATTCTATTCAGTAGTTATCTACGAGGACTTGTATTTACAATGATTTGACGCTCCTTCGAATATTACAATTCAACTTCCTTGACTCGACTGACTTTCCCTTTCACCAATGTCAAATTTCATTGTAATATTTTTATTGTAACCGCTTTTGACCGGTGAAATATTGTGAATCGCGGTTAGTCTTTCCGTCAGTTCGCAGATCGCAGAAAATGCACCATGAATGTGTATTTGGTTTAACTATTTTTAGAATTTTAGGAAATCCGTTAGTTTTCAAGCGGATTCTTTGTAAAAAATCTACAATTTTCGTCATAATACGAAGTATGATGCAATTGATGATAAGACGATGGACATCAAATTTCTAGAGCTAATTCCTTCAAGCATGATTTTATTATTATTCATTATTAACTCATGTATTGAGTTAAATAAATACAGCTCGTGCAAATCTCGATTTTGCGAAGTCCGCTGATATTATCTCCGCTGTTCAACCTCGCGAGTACCTCTTCATTGCATCTCTTTCTTGTACTGTTGAGTCTTTCTTGCAATTCCATTATATAAACGCCCTACTAATGTAATGTCACATTCAATATTGATCCTTTGTACCATTTCAAGAAAGGCGATCAATATTGTTTCCCACAATAAGGATATCATAATCTTGCAATATTGGTTGCTTTGGACTCCTTCCTTGATGTCTGCTGCTTGCCCACTTGACAGTGAAGTGCAGATAAATCCATTTTTATATCCTTCTTAACTCCATACAGTCTCTTATGTCCACCGTAGCTCTGTCCCTTGAAATTACGATCTCAACAATCTTAAAAATATTCCAGCTACAAGACTCTCATCAATTAAGTTCGTCATCTTTTGAACATATCTGGAAATCCTTAGCGCTGCATCAGTTATTGTTTATGAGTAAAAAATCAGTTTACGCTCTAGTGTATGGCGATTTATCCCCATTTCAGAATATTAAGACTATGTATACTGTCTACTCTCAAGCTCGCGCCTGAATGTGGCAAACAGCAGAATGTACCCCCTTCCTTCGTCAACGAGAACAGTTTCTTCTCTGTAGAACGGATCTTAATTACTTGTCGAATAACGGGTAAGTTTGTTGGTTTACTAAGCTAACTAGGCTTACTTCCGTTGGCATTGCCAATTAAAAGTGTTTCTAAGCGAAATATTTCTGCGGCCTCGACAAAAATTTACAGAAAATTTTAAAACTTAAATTAATTCTTAGTTTTCAGCTTTTATGAATGCATTTTATGGCGAATGGAGGTCATGTCAATGTTTAAAGTATTGAAGTAAATGAGGGAGAAAGGGCTTTTGAAACTAGCTACTAAGTAGCTAGAGGGATGAAGAGTTAACACAGTTAGGAAATCACACCAATCAATAATGTATAAACTCTATAAGCTTTTTTTGATTCCCTCTAAGTGTTACACACAGATAGGGCAAATTAGTATACCCACTCATGTAAATACAGGCGGCTATAAAAATCCTAATGAAAACTTTTGCTTACACGTTGGTAGTGACTGAAGTGATTTTATGGCTGCTCGTAAATCACAGCAAAACATGAATATAGTTTGAAAGTAATATTCAGAATAGTTTTCTTCTTTTTTTTTCTATTTAAAAACCTATAAAATTTTCCTTTTACTGCATTAAAGCAAACCCAGTTTGCACGCAAAAAACTTGAATGAAAACCAAGTGAATTTATTTCTCTTTGCTTTCTTACAGGCGACGGCTTACGAACAAATGGTAATTACGTAGCAATTATTGAACTTCTGTCAAAATTTAAGTGAAAACAAAAAAAAAACATAAAACAAAAATTATCCAATAGCTGTATAAATGTGTACATAAGTGTTTCTATATAATAAGCATTTAAAAAACTGATATCATTTTTTTAATTACTTACCACATACTCATAAAGATCTTTGTACATACGTGTATATTAGTCAAATAGTAAGAGGGGAAAGTCTAGGAACATAAAACGCTTTAAAACTAATAAAAAATTTTTAAGGAAAAATCTCTGCTAGAGAGAACGAACGGCTTAGCTGGCGTACGAACGTGTGATATGTGGATGATTACAAGAATATAAACCATATAAAATAGTTTTAAGTTATACGATGTGTAACATGTTGTGTAGTCTTTTTTCTCCCCCACAAACTCTAATGGAAAAAGAAACAACTAAAACATTATTCGCAAACTAGGGATGCTTTGGTCTGAAAATCGCTTTGGATTGAAATTTTTTTTTTTTTTACATTTCTCGCCAGGTAATTGAAAAGACTATTTGAAAAATAATTACCATTTTATCTTGCCTGTATACGAAAAACATGCACACAACAGAAAGGGGTGTCCAATATTTATAATCAACCATATGAATGAAACTCTTTTATATAATCGGGCGGCACTTTACAGGTAATTGTAGAAAGTAAAACTTATCTCTACCTAACCTTTGTCTTTCACATCCTTCTTTTTTGAATTGTGGGCGAGCTATAGAGTTTCTGTTCAGTTCAGTTTCATCAGTTCGGGTGGTTACGTGGCAATGTTGCCAAGCCTTCAATACTTACGATATACTGAATGTGCAACCTACAGAGAAGAATCGTATATCTTCGGTCTATCTGACAATCACACGCGCATCGAATCCGCCATCGCCAAATATATATTCTTTGTACTTAAAACTACAAACGTTTGTTCTTGGAGAAACGTCAGCGAACATATGAATAAACAGTTCATGTTAGCCAATAATAAATACCTCATATGGTCTCCAATACATATGTTTACGCGCTACAGAAATTTATGCCCGAATTTTGAGTTTGACCAGTGGTCAAAGTCCCGATGCATGAAGAGATAAAAATGATGTCACGCATATGAGCTTAACATTTTGAGGTGAAAAAATTCTTAAAGATTGATTTTGATAAGGATGAGGAACCAAAGCTAACGACTTCATATAGGAAAAAGACAGACATCTCCAAAAACACTAGATAACGGACGGATAAGATCAAAAATATCTAGGGAATGATCCACCATTGTTGAGGATTTCTCGAGTTGTAGATATTTACTACGGACTCAGTATTTTAGGTTGGATGCCATTAACGAAAATATCCGCAGTTCTTTAGGAAACATATACAAAATTTTCAGATGTTCTAAAATCCTAAGTTTGGCTTTTTTATCTAAATAAAGATTTGGGTTTGGTCAACGTTCGAGGTCGTTGACTTGACCATTTGATTTAGATGTGAAAGCCTTATCGATTGCTTAAACCGACCTGTTTAGTTGATCAAGTTTTTAAAATTTTTGCTTACAGATAATTAGAGAGATGACCTCTAACAAGGGCATATGAATTTTATATCAGGCCCAGCTTACAAAAATTGTGCTTATTACCGCTAGTTGGGTTCATTTAATCCTCAGATTTTGTTGTGATTTCTTCCAAAAAATAACTTTAAATACGAAAGTGTTAAAAAAAGGTTGCTTAAAATATAACAAAAAAAAAAAGGTTAAAAATCTTAAAAAACAGAAAAAAAAAACGTATTACTTCTAGCGTTAACCAAATCTTTTAATTCTCTTTACTTATTTATCCCATGTCATATAAGAGATGTATGAGGTTGGAAACGATTTTAGTAACCTGCAAATGTTCTCGATTGTATGGTTGGTTAACGTGATCTCGCAATTGCTTAATTGGTTAACGTACAATTTGTACTTTCTGTAAAACTTTTCTTGGAATAAACGCATAAAAGCATGTTTTCAATAAATTTGGCTCAACGCACATACGAGCTTCAACATAAAACGAAATGAAAATCGTACGACTAAAAATGGATAAGAAAAGTTTATAGTTGGAATAATTGAGAAAAAGTTATACGCTCTTAAGGAGGGCCTTTAAGGAGGAGAATGCTTATAACTACGCGACACTTAATTGAAAATTTGATCTGCGGGCTTGAGGTAAGAAGCTAGGTGTGTTCAATTTCCTCAATCGGGAAGGTCCAAGGATAGAAATTGTAAAAGTTATTATCTTCTCGGCCAGAGTTTAAGCTTAAGGAGGACCTTTAAGTAGGAGAATGCTTATAACTACTCGACACGTAATTGAAAATTTGATCTGCGGGCTTGAGGTAAGAAGCTAGTTGTAACCTATGGGTTCACTTTTCTCAAGCGGGAAGGTCCAAGGATAGAAATTGTAAAAGTTATTATCTTCTCGGCCAGAGCTTAAGCTCGCCACTTGTCCAAGAATTCTTACAAGTAGATCGATGTTTGCTTGGGAAAATCTATAAAGGATTTACTTACTTTGTCTGTAAACATTTAAATTGATGAATTCATATTTATATTTTGATTAAGACCGAAGCTAATTTAGTGAGCTAATCGAGCTTCATTACATCGAGCACATTACGCAGAAAAGAGAAAAAAATAGAAATGATGGGCTATGATTAAAATTAGTCTAGAGATTAAACGGGGACGTGTGTTCGTTGTTCAATCAATAAGAAGAGTCGCCGCGATACGTCTGGGACGAGTTTTGGTCCTCACAGTATGTACCCCTTATGGGATATCTGAGGAACACTTTTTAATCAAAAAAGGCAGCATAAATATTGCACATAGCCGTCCTTTCTTCTGGAATTAGTATTAAGTATTACTTTAATTTGTAATAAAACCTCCTCTGATGTCGATATATGGGCGATTGTAAGGCGAAAGTGGCGGAATAAGATGCTTAATATTTATATTGCTTTAATGAAGGCTGAAAAAGACGTTGTAGTATCGGTTTGAAAACAAGCAACTAATAGAATGCTTTACAGTAGGTAGTCTGCTTTTAACCGCTTATTTGGTCATAATCTTGATCTTAACAGAGGAACTAAACAATAAGTTTTCTTTTCGTTCATTTTTTTGCATTTCAACATTAAGGAAAATCTTAAAGAGAGCGTTTAAGAAATTAATTTGCAGAAATCCAATCTATCGAAACCATATTCGAAGTCATTTTCAGAATTTAGTTATCCTGTACATTATTGTTTCTCAACTTCAGTTCATTTCAGTTTTTTAAGAGCTCAGTAATGTCACTTCATCAAATCAAGCGTATGCCAATAACGATCAAATCGTCTTAGTAAAGGAAAGCGACAAAAAATCTGAAGTTTCGCGTGGCTTGATACAAACGCCACCACATGGTAGCTTGCAATTGACTTCAATTTGAAATTTACGTCCTTTAAAACATGTAGTTAAAATACTCTCGTTCGATTTGTTGATGAGAGAGGCGCAACTAACAGGAACGCCGTAGTAGAGTACTGGGTACACGAAATTCGTCGTAAGCTAGTTAGTTACTGGTGCCGCATTTTCTTTTTATCGACGTTTTCTCTAAAATGTGAAAATTTAAAATATTTCACTCAACTAATGTTTACATTGGATATGTATTATAAGACACTCATACGTCCCACATTGTCTTTTTTAAGAAATTCTATGATGTGTTGTTGTTCTCTATAAAACAAATATTTATTCAGGTATTTCTCAATTCAATGAAATTTTCAGAAATTCTCATACATGTGATGTATGAAATTAAATTAAATTAAATAATATAAAAAAAATGTCTTAATAATAGAATAAATCGAGCAAATAAATATACTGTGGTTGCTATTTTTATTATAAGATATGGTTATAACATTTTCCTTTCTATTAATACCACAGATAATCAAATTTAAGAAGAGACAGAATTTATAAATATTTCATAATAATAATCACAATGAAAAACAAAGTAACATATTCAACAAACAAATTTCCTTTGTTTCAAATTTTTACCCTCTTTTTGCACGTTTCTAACCACACCACACTCTACACTGTTCCTTAATATAACATATACTCATAATCAAATTGTTGTAGTAACATAACGAGAGAAAATAAAAAGAAAATTATGATGATAACAAAAGAAAATTAATTGTCAGACATTTCTATAGGAAATAACTTTCAGTTGTTGCCTGTGTGTAATAATTTCATTTAAATATCGTACGTCGTTTGTGTTTCACGTGCGGCCGAACATCGAGCTATGTGAGAATAACGCACGTAGGCCTGCTTTTACGCGCTGAACATGTTCCAAAAAAAGTCCGTAAAAAAGACCGAAACAACAACAAGTAACTAGATGATAACTAGATTTACTTAACGATAACAAAATTTTTTTTAAAAAAGATTTCAAATCAAATTAATTGTGTATATGTCGTTCATCACCATAAGATTCTACATCGTTTAATTGTTTTATAGGGCTAAACATCATGAAATCGTATAAAAAATAAGTTGAACCCATATAACTGTAGCGGATAGAAAAACGCCGCCTAAACCCCAATTTAATTTGTATATTCATATCTATTCGGCATAATAATTTAAATAATTTCAGCATAATATGTCGGCCTATACCCGTCTCAGAATTACCAAAATTGACATAAAAGACCTGGACATTGGATTTGCATTATTAGCAATATACATATCCACAGATGAATTCCCGAAAAACCGAAACAAACTGAAACTGAAAAGAAATATCTTAACATACCACCATGTTCAAAAAGAGGAAGGAACCAAATTGTTTCTTGTGAAGTTTGTTCAACTGTCGCAGTCACATTTGACGAAATCTGACAATGAATAAGTTTACTGAACGATGAATTTGAACGAACAGAGTAGTATCCCAATCAATTACCCAATATCACGATCCATAATAGCTACGTAAATAGCTGTGTAAATTTCGCGACAATTCTTTACAATCGTACAAAAGGACACCACGGTCTCGATTGGCTAATTGCTCACTTAACCAACTCTTCAGGCGGTCATTGTTGTTCGAGATTCGGCTTGTAGATACTAATATATATATATCCCGTTTGACGGTTTGTCACCATCATTGACTTGCTTGATTAAATTGTAACATAAATAAAATCACTATCTATATAAGCTTATGTATAAATTAATAAAATAAACATGATTAAGATAAATCAACTGAAAATAAATCTGAATGTAAAGCATAAAAAAAAAAAAACTTTTTCCTTTGCGACGCCATCTCGCCTACGAGATTTTTTAAAAATATTTTTATGAATCAATTTCGCCGGTTATCACAAAGCAAATGGCAGCAACATTTGTCATTGAATGTAAAAGTGCACGCGACTGCTCGCAGTTGCAATGGCGGCACATTATTTTACTATTCGCAAATTGCTTGAAGGCGACGACAAGCATGTGGGATGCCCGACGCCTACTCTTACGCGGACAGGTAAGGTGCAAAAGAGGAGAAAAATAAAGTTACTCGCATAGTAGTACACAAGTGCCCTTATTTGAAAGCTGATGCCGTCATTACTACATCAATTTATTTTCTAGAATACAAGAATTTCAATAGTAATGGTATTTTCCCTGCCTTTTTCTTCTGCCTTTGCTTGTGCGCGGGTGTGTGCGCTAGTTCATGTATGTGTTTCTATTATAGTTGAAATACCATTGAAATTTCCGCTCAATTGGTCAAAACATTTCAAAGTACTCAACGTTAGAGTAGAGAAAATTTATTGAAAATGCAATTTTAACGTTTTTGAAACACTAACACTAAACCCGCTCACTATACATAGCACTTACCTAGCCTCTCGTCTCTATATACAACAATAGGGAGAAAACATTTTACACTTACATCTATATAGCATTGAAACCAATATGTTAGATACCACTCACCGACATTGTTGCCAGCAATTTAGTTATTCATATATATATATATAGTGTTTTCATCTTTTAACGAAAAGGATTAAATAAGAGTCAAACAATAAAAAAAAAAAAGGTTTAAGTGGTTTAAATAACACATGACATATGACCATATCCACTGGAAGAGCTTAACGAGGTGTTACATAAATGGATGCAAACTTTTCTTATTTCAATCAAACACCCAAAGGGATGACTGGTCTAAGTAGCATTCACCTGTAGACCATATAGTGTCTTTGTGTTTGCGGAAGATATTGAAAGGCTATATAAGCAATAATGAATGCACATACACTACAATGTAAGCGGAAATCGCCGTAAAATGCATAAAATGTAGTCACAAAAAAGATTACACATGTGTATGCCCGCACGTATATGTGTGCTTTACATGCATAGTTGTTAATCTTGATCTCAATTTTAGTTCAACGCAGCGTACTCAGCATTTACTTAAAGCATAGGAAAACACAAAACGGAGACAACCAATGAATCAATATACTGTTGATCAGCACAACATTCTAAGCAGAGTAGGCTCATAATGATCGATTGGAATTAATGTGGTAAGCTGAACGTGCTTCAAAAGACACTTAGCCATATTGGAAAACCTCCAAATTTTTAGAAATCCCGTTACAAAATTGTACACTTGTAATAATCAAAGCCCCAAACTATTAATAAAAACTTTAAGAGGATTGTTATTATGATAAATTAAGAAAGACATAATTCTGTTTTAAGAGTTTACTGATTGGTTCATACTAGAAGTTCCGAAGAGTTCGCAATTAATTCCCAAGCCGAACTGCTAAAAATTGGTAAAATTGTTTTTTTTTTTATTTTCTTTAAATTTTGCATACTACTCGTCCGCCAAATAGAATAGAAAAGCATAGGATAAATTTCGTAGTGTAAGAAGTAATGTAGTACACGAGTATAAAGTGTCATATGAAAAACCTGATAAGTGCGAGAGTAAAAAAAATGTGAAAGAGAGTGGGTTCATCATTTGTCTGCAAACGTTTATACATCTTGATGACATGCTTTAAAAAAAGGAAAGTTATAACGACGCAAATCGTCAAGAATGCTGCGGTCATGGCGACCACATGTACGAAATTTGCGATGTGTAGAATGGCGAATAGAAGTGGCAACATTCGGGCCGATCTTACATGAATACAAAGGGCTATTCACTATGTTAATTTTGAATAGGTATAGAATGTTAATTTTGAATAGGTTGCGCAAATAAAGAGTACAAGTGACGACCATGGTGAATTATTCCATCGAAAATGAAAATAAAATGCATCAGATTTGAGGCTATATAGTGAAGATCTGATTTCTAATACGTAAGGACGGGTTTTACTTGGGGCAAATGTTTCCAAAGCTGGTAAGACAGATCTACTATGATACTATAGGTATTTCTTTTGAAGTCGTGTACTCGCTAGACGGATGACTTCCAGGATCGCGGGACATTCGGCCGAAAATATCGTGCTACATGGGTGATTTGAGAAGGAAGCTTCTATATTAATATTTGGAAACCAAAAGCCGCCGCCTGCAACATCGGTCTTCGATCCATCAGTAAAGATGAATGAAAACTGCTTCCATTTGGTATTGACGAAGTTCGAGTTATGGTGATGCACTTCTGCCGGAATAATTGTGGATATTCTCGCTGGGCCGAAAATATTGAGAACCAAACCG
Source organism: Glossina morsitans morsitans (assembly GCA_001077435.1). Taxonomy (NCBI): domain Eukaryota; kingdom Metazoa; phylum Arthropoda; class Insecta; order Diptera; family Glossinidae; genus Glossina; species Glossina morsitans. The sequence continues at coordinate 41,306 of CCAG010011966.1, forward strand.
AATTTTGAATAACTATGTGCATCAGTTCTTAGAATGTCGAAATTATTAATTTTATCAGCAAAAATTTAAAAAAGGAAAAAGAGGAATGAAGTGAGAGAACGTCGTAAATGAAAGATAAGGCCGGAGGGTTCTCAAAAGATGGAATTTTATTAGATGAAAAATTGACGAGTAAACGAAATCTTTCTTGTAGAAGCATAAGTTTCTTGTAGCAACATAACATCTTTTCCAACCTTAATGTGTGGGTGAATTTCATGCCATCAAGAGCCTGACGAAGGCATTTCCATTAGATTCTGCATAATTTCAGAACGTTCTTATTCGAAATGTCCAATAAGAGCGCACAGATGTATTCTAACATTGGCTTGAGTAATCCGATATACAGTTTCATGAAATATGACAAATGGATTTTAATGGGTAAACGATTTGAAAACATTGTTTGACAATTTTGTCAACGTGAGTAATAGCAGAAAGCTTCGAGTGTAGAACAAAGCCTAAAAAGTCGAGCGTAGGTTCGATCGCTGTATGCGTTCCGTCGATGGTAATTGAGGAGTGCACCTTTCGAGCTCAGGCAGAGATTAGAATGTGTTGTCTTACAAATGGATCTAACTGTAATAGCAGTTCAATGTTTACAACAATATATGTCGGTTTTGTAAACCAACCCGGGAGAATCGCCTGGCTTCAAAAACGTTAATAGCACTTTATTATTACACTTTATATTTGCATTATTGAAGAAGCTTAAAAAAGAAAGGAAAGAATCGCCATTTCACGGGTTCAAATGGGTTCAAACAAGGGCTGTTGAGAGCCGGGAGAGTCGCCTGGCTTCAAAAACGTTCATAGCACTTTACTATTTCACGTTATATTTGCATTATTGAAGAAGCATAAAAAAGAAAGGAAAGAATCGGCATTTCACGGGTTCAAATGGGTTCAAACAAGGGCTGTTGATAAACGTTGAAGTTAAGCGGAAATTGTGTACTGTTTATGTGCTTTGCAAGATGTGTTTTCAGCGATTGAGCCCTTGCGTGAAATTAGCCCAACGTGCATAGCCCACATTTTTGTCTTTGTTAAAAGAAGGGCCATCTTCCATCTTGGTTCACTTGCTAAGGTAATTGATAATAGGGCGGCATTGAAAAAATAACAAGCTGATTATAAAAAGTAGGCAAAAATGGAAACTGCAAGCACAAATAAAAAAGAAAATCATACTTTCTTCACTCGTTCTTCTCTCTGGCCTTCACCGTTTTGCACGAATTAGAGCCATCTCCTGATTGATCGGTCGTTTAAAAAAAAAAAAGAAAATCGAAAAACTGGAGCAATGTTATGTCTCTGAACGTTTTTTCGTTCGATGTGTGCATTGCACTCTTTCAAGCCTTGTGCTGTGACTGTGTGATTGTTAATAGTATATAATAGCATAATAACTTAGGTTTCTGGTTTTGTAATCAAAATTAAAGGGTTAACTTTTTCATAGGTGAATCCTTCCTGCTATTTTCTAATTTTAATACTTATTTTATCGTTTTCCATTTTGTGGTAAATCATAAGTTATCGAAAACGTTTTTAGCAAAAGTGCAAACCACGGAAATGTCGTCTTTCTTAATAGCCTACCTTCAACTATAAAACTGAGCGGGGAGCTGAAAATCGCGCGAAAATGTCAAAGAAAGTGATCGATAATATGACAATTTTCGATCGTATGTTTCTAAAGCAGGAAAACAAGCTGCACGTAGTTAAGCGGGAATGCCCTGAACACTAAAACAATCTGGATGGTTAGCTTATATTTTTAGAAATCATTGAAAAATAGTTACATTGCACGATGGCAATGCAAAGCTTCTTCCCATGCCTTTTTTCTCTTTCATCTCTTTTTAATATATTGTTTCCCCATATATTGAAAAAAGGTATCGGCTAACGATGGAGTGTAGTTTCAATAACGTAAGACATTGCTAAAAAAAAAACAAATGCTAAAAAAAGCAAAGAAGAAGAAAACAGCTATGATTTCAACTGTATTTCATGCCTCCCTGCGTCTGGAACCTCATCATGGAGATGTGATCGAGAGTGTCAGAAGTCGCCTGTTTCCAGACTACGATGAAAGCTCAAGCTTTAACAATTACGTCTGCGGGTTATTGAGACTTATGACATTAAAAACCAAGGGGGTATTAACTGGATGGCGTCCACGAAGTATGGGTAATCCAAACGTAAGTATTGTAGAATAAAAACGTGGCCAGGTTGCCCTTTCACTCTAATGCCACATGTGCTTTATCGTCGCCAAGCAGGGGTGTCAGCAGGGGTGTGAGGCCTGAATGCTTGGTGCGGCCCTTCGTAGAGCACTCATGGTGGCTGTGGTTATGCCCAAATCGTGGGGCATCAAGTAATTAGAGGTGCACGATAGATGTCGCTTTATTTGGGTCATACCCAAGCTTTCATATTTGGTACTCCAATCTTGGTATAGGTACTCTCACTTGCAAGTTACGCGATAGGCCTGTGGGCCTAGCTTGATTAAGCTTTCAAAGCATATGCAGATATTGAACGCAGAGACAAATCTTTAACGCAAGAACAAATTTTTAAAGTGCAATGGCTCGCATTTGTCTTAAAGAAAAAGATTTTAAATAATTTCGCACATTATCGTCAATATATACATACATAAGAATCTAATCGAGGCATCCATGTGGATACAGATAACTCATTAGATATGCATTCAAACAAGTGCTTGCATGTAAATCATTATTACACCATAATGTGGGGCTATACGTTATCAACAGGAATTATTTGTGCATAGAATAAAAGCCAAAGTAAGTATTGTGTTGGACGTGTGTTTAAAGGCTACACACAACCAACTAGACGTAATGTGCAGATATCCGTTACAGCTTGGCCTTATTATGAGTTTCTATTCTAAATACAAATTTCGAAAACATGTAAAAAATACAATTATCATGTCGTAACAGGACGCTTTTTTAAAAAGTTTTTTTTACTGATTTACTTACGATCTCATTTTTCATAAACTCGTTGCTGTTCTGAAGGTTCATATGTAGCGCACCGGATATACAAGTAATTTTTAATATGATAACATGAGCATAAACAATCAACAACTTTCTCTTTTGCGCTCCATATGTATACGGTGCACCCTTTATTATAAGCACAACGCTAATGTTGGAATATCTGTTATACATATTTACGTCTCTTCCTTTTTAAAGCAAAACAAGGAAAGAAAAATGGAAAATCCTTTAAACTGCTGTGCAATGTATACGAAGATTATTTTCAGTTAAAGTTCTGACGTTTCATTGAATTTTGCTTGCTTTACTTCGCTAACGAATCGCAAGAAAAATTTTCAAACACACCACAGCATAATTAAATGTTCCTTCAAATGTGAAATCAATTAAAATCAAGTCTATATAACACGAGCGACGTAGTTGCGTGAGGGAGTAATAGCAGGAAATGAACAAACCACGTCCTTAATAAACAATATATTTTTTGTATTCAAATAAAATTGACGACGAATATTTTGCTAAGTAAAATTATTGTTTATTTACGTATTGGTCCTAATAGTCCTTAATCCGAATAGTCCTCATTGAATTGTGAATTATTATTTCGCATACACTTTATATACAAAATTAGAGAAAGTATGGCGTTTCACAACGCTTCACTCTGCCGATCTCATGTAAGCACTAACCCGCATAGTTTTCTCTATGTCCACCCACCTTTCAATACCCTAATCTGAAGTAAATTCTTATACACATTCAACATAATCTGCACCCTACTTTTTACAGAATGCTAAAGAAAATATCATCGGATCAAGGTAGAGACACATGTGAAGTTTTCGAACGAAGGCGTACGAAACGCGCAGCTGGCTGAAGCCGCTAAGAAGGGTGAACGTGTTAAGGAAAATCCCACACCAAAAGCGTATTGGGCTCAGTGAGAGAGCATAGTTTTGGAAGATGGGTATATATGGAGGATATGGTACATTAAAAACGAAAAGTTGTTGGCGATCCCAAGAGCCAAGTCCAAAGAAATCATAGAAAAACACCACAGAGGTCCCAACGAAGATCACTCTGGCATTATGAAATCTGTTAACGAGATTAAACGGAAATTCTATTGGGTAGGATACCGGAAATCAGTAGCCGCATGGATTCATAGCTGTGAGGAAAGTGGTAAATCAAAAGAAGCGAAAAATAAATTGAAAGGCCAAGGGCGGACAAAGCGATTTACAGACAGAAATCAAAATATAATTGAGAAGTTGAGGCTCGGAAATGATAGGAACGCGAGCTTTGTTGAAGGAGACCTAATGGTATAAGCCATAGCGTAGTGCCAGATTGTCAGCAAATTTGCAATGCAACTGGCAAGGACCGTACAAAGTTGTCAAAATAATAACTGATAGAGCCTATCACATCCCGAAACAGCAAAAAGGCGAAGTAAGTACAAGAAAGGTAACTCACGTAAGCAGACTGATGACCTTTGGAAACAACCTTATTCGAGACGAACAAGATTAAGGAGAGGGCAGTGTTACGGAAATCCCAAATCTAGTTTCATGCCGGCTCATTGATTTTCCAAAAAACTAAACTTCTGAGAGAAGGAAAAACCAAGCGCAGATTTATTTCGCGTCATGCAGCTGCCAGTCGACGAAAAATATTAGCAGAAAACCCATTAGTAACCTGCTTATGTAAGCAGAATATTTGAGCAGAATGAGTAAACCGGAAAACAAAATTTAAGTCGAAAAGAAAGTTGAGTCAAGAATGCTGTAAACATAAGTAAATTGTAAATAATCCTACCCTTAAAAACTACTTCTAAAAATTGATTATAAATAAAACGACGAACTAGTGATACGAACCGTATCAAGAAAAGCCATTCGTAACAATGCATTAAATATATCTAATACTTTTTTGATTATCAATGTGTAAGTGTGCTGTAAATGTTAAAAAGTGTCTTACTATAGCTATTATTTCCATGTGTACGAACAAATAGGAAAATATAAAAAATATTATTACATTATGTATGGGAGCTTCCTTCACAATACTTCATTTCTAATAAATCATTCCCTTTGACTTTGTGTATAAAGTATGCAGCATATAAAAAAATATTCAATAACCGCTTCGATTACCCTTAGATAACAAAACGTCAGGATTCTCGTTAGAGTTTTTTTTCCTCGCAAAAAAGAGTAGTTTCATACGTTCAAAGAAGGTTGTCATCCACCTTCCCTTCTCTTTGGTTCAAAAACGATGGGAAGTAGCCTATATATGAACGAATGACAATCATGGACAAAGAAGACTATCTTCAGCCGTTCATTACAGGTACCTGTAACCAGAGAACTTCGCTTTTAACTATTCGGTCCAACTTTTTTGTACATTTGACGTAAGGTTGCCCTAACGTTGCTGTACAAACTAAGCGATTAAGCCGCAAGCGATTGTCAAAGATGAGAATGAAAGTCGGTTTAATATTTGATGAGATGTGTTTGAGACCAACAACTGAAGACAAACTGGCAATGCACTCAAAGCTGAAGTTTTAATTTATATGTCAAAGGAATTTGGAAAATGGAGAATCAATTCATAGGTTGGTAGTCATAAATCAATTAGGTTGCCCGTTAACGCATCTTTGTCCTCTGGAGATGTCGTCAGATTTATTTGAGAGAAAATCTTTAGCTAGGCATACTAGCAACACGTTTACTCGGAAAACGTTAGTTGCGAACTTATTTTAATGTGGTGCTGCTCTTAGCGTCTGTGAAACCTTACAAAAACTTGAGGATACCCTTAGAGTAACCCTTAAAATAGCAAATGAAAATTGTCCTTATGAAAAATTTTTGTACATTTTAGTCCCTTTTGCAGCGCTAAGAATCGTGCTAATTATTTCACCGCTTTGGCTTCGGATATCCGCGCGTTCTTTAATCTAGCTTTTCAGTTTTGAAAATGAAAACTTAAAATTATAATCTCTTTGAAAATCAGCACAAGCATGGATTGGAAAACAAATTGAAATAAGTTAGTGTTCCTGTGCAGTGGTTTGCATCTAAACGCTTGCGTCGGCAATTCTGATGAGCCTGATAAGCGAACAAAAAGATTCGATGAGACTTTAGAGGAGTATAGGAAAAAAGGGTGTGAAATATTGTTCTCTGATCTGTTAATTATCGATAACGTCGACTAAGATCGACTAGGAAACCTCTCAAACACGATCTTCAATCCTTGAAAGACGACTATGTATCAATATGAAAATTAAAGATACCATGACTAGAAGGAACAATTCAAATAAACCTTTTTGACGTTGTTAATGCCAACGGTCTAATTAGAAAATGGGGTAAAGTTAAATTACTACACGATATTATTACTATTATTATTATTATTATAATTTTAGACTCATGAAATAAATTCTTAGACTAAACAAAGAAGACCTTGAGCACTAGCAACACAGGCTATCGGCTCTAATTTATAAAATGGCATTAGATATTGAGCTTAGTAGTTTTAATAAAGTAATATATTGAATTAATATTCTGTTCTGAAACTGATTTTAGGAAGTCCAAAGGGTTAATCGTTCCAAATGCAATACTTCTAGCCAAGGAAAAGTTAAGGCAGTCGCAGAGAATGTGCTTTATAGTAAGAATTTGTCCACAACTTCAGATTGGGGAGGGAGACTTCTTCAAATGCCCAAAATGCCCAAGGCGAATTCTCGAAAATGTTTGGATCTTGATTTTCTCAACATTTGTTGGATATAAAGGTGGAATTAATTGGGGATTAATAGAAGAGTAGTGTTGATGATGGTATCGTAGATTTCCTTGTGCAATTTTCTCTTTAACTTTTCCTCCAATGTATCTTTGAAGATCCAACTTTTCCATGACATCATCCATAATTAGAGATGCGGAAGCAGCATACTTCGCCGCTCGATCAGCCTGCTCATTTCCCAGTAAACCGATATGACCAGGGGCCCCGTAACATTTTAATATTTCCGCCGGGTGATGTAATTGTATTCCTTAATTTGTTGATGGTGCCCCATCTCGAAGTCGAAGGATTCCGAATAGCTTGTAATACAGACAAACTGTCAGTAACAATGACGGTTTTGAGTTTGTTTTTATGGGCAAGGTTCGTAGCGTGAAGGATAGCTCTGCCTACGGCTATGAAAGTTGAAGTACTTTCGTGAAATGTGTGATTGAGAAGAACCTGTCCTGAAGCATCTACCACGACACAAGCGGGAGGCAGACCAGAAGATTTTGAGCCGTCTGTGTATAAAAGATTCCAACCGGTACTTTCCAGTACTTGTTAATGCCAACGGTCCAATTAGAAAATGGTGTAAAGTTAAATTACTACAAGATAATTATCAAATTTGTAAGGTTCCACATTAAGAGTTCACTCATCTAGATTGATTTAGACGTCTTGCATTTAAAAGTGTAATGCAAGACCCGGTAAGTATTACAAATAAGAGGAACGTGTGAAGGAGTAGATGACAAAATTTAAAAAAGAAAAAATTGTAGCGTACACCGCCAAATTGCATGCGTACAAAATATCAAAGGCATCACGATCATGAAGACCACATATAGACAATTTGCGAAACGTGGGCTGGCATGAACAGATGTATTTTTATCCGGACGGACAAATAGACAAATGACGAATAAGTGTATAAACAAATATAAGCAAATAGTGACGTACAGACAAAAATAAATGTCATTTTTCCAGAAAAAAAGAGTCTACTTGGGGATGCATTTAACTACAAACACAAATAAATGTCATTTTGCCAGAAAAAAAGAGCCTACTTTCATAAGAGCTTTGATACCTTGGAGATGCATTTAACTACTAGTATTGAACCATGAACCATGTTAAGTAAGTGACACGTTCCTAATTAATAAGAAATTGCTTTATTAGAACAAAGGTTGAAGACCTACTGCTATATAGTCTGGATACCGTTCGGTCGATAAGCTTTCTTCTTGCGAAGAGCATTTGTATCCAAATCTTTACATACGTTACCGAACCTATGCCTTTTATAAGGCGCGAATTATTGGCAAAAATATATTGAAACTTTTTATGCAAATTTTTTCCCGTTACGAAAATCTTTTTTTTCTTTTAACTATAAGATATCAACCATAGGATGAGACGCTGGTCGAACTGCAAAGACTGAAAATTTTATAAGTACACGTTACATGTAGTACTGAGAAGTTTTCTGTTCCTTCGTCCTAGGTATTGGAAAAGAGCCTAGAAAATCCGTCTATAAATCCGTCTTAACAGAGAACATAAAATTCGAAGTTTTTTATTCACGTATTTAACGTACGTGGATATCAGTGTGCGTATTGTTTCAATCTGGGCGCAATACTCGTATTTGGTCTTTTCTTCTGTTTTCCTATTGAGCAACTTAAACAAACACAAGTATTTAATAAAAAGCTTTCATAAAGTGGTATGAAACCCAATAATTTCCTTGCAATATGTTTCGATACAAGTTTGATTAAGAAAAAGTAAATTCAATGTTTATTAAAAGACTTTGAATCATCATAAAAACATACGCATTCAAGTCAATATGTATTAGGTATTTGCATGTATTTTGATCATTTATATATTAATTAAAGTATTCTCCATCATTGTTTTGGTCTTTTTCCCGTCTGTCCGGCATTATGGCGATACCGTGTCGAAAGAACGATATTTGTTTGGCAGCGATCCAGTCGTCGACCCAATTTTGCACTTCTGCCGCATTTCGAAACCGCGTGCTAGCCAAGCAATGCTGCATTGACCTGCACAACTGGTAATCAGGAGGCTCTATGCCTGATGAGCTGGGTGCGGCAGAACTTCCCATTTGAGCTGCGACCTGTATGCCTGACAACTCTTGCAACGTGTGGACGAGCATTGTAATGGAAGTGGACGACTGTCCATCTTTTAACAGTCGTTGCTTGTTTTTTTTCCAACAACACATCGTTCAATTTGTTTAACTGACGTCGCTTTGCATCTGCGATATCAGGTTCATTCCGTTGTAGCAGCTGCAATACGTTAGGCCATGAATATTCCGCTCCGGTGTCGATCTGGATGGATCTCCTGCCCTAACCCATTACTTTTTCTGCGCTTGGGATTGTCGTAGTGAATCCACTTTCATCGCCAGTCACAATACTCCACAGAAAACTCTTCTTAATCTTCCGATAAGCCGCGCCATGTCATTGTCTTCGAACTGTTTTGGTCCTGCAGACTGCTCTTTGTCATTGATATCAATGTCACCACTTTTAAATTGTTGAAACAAAGACCGGCAATTAGGACATGATGTAGCAGCATCATCACAAGTTTCTAAAAATGCTTGACGGTCTCCGGCAGCCGATTGCTTTACATCAAACGGCAAAAGTATTGAATGTCGAAAGTGCAATTTCAAGAGCTCCATGATTGGATACATGATTGTGTACATTGAATAACCCAATAGTGCTAAACGGAAAAATGTGATTTTATGTAGAGAGAAAGGTAAAAATCATCAAATTTAAGCCTTGATCAAATCTAACATTGATTCTCCTCTACTTTATCATTTTCATCAATAATTGTCATTGGTCAAAATACATGCAAGCACCTATTATTTGTGAATATATTGTTGAACGAGAGAGAAAAGAAGGTCGACCAAATAAGTTTTTCTTGTTTATGATTTTAATATTAGAAAATTCATAAAGTTTTTTATGCCTAACTTTTAAAAGATGGGTTTTACCTTCTGTTTTAAAACTTTGAGTGCTTTGCATACTTTTGTACCGACAACCGAATGGAATCATGTTTGTTTTATCAAGAGTTTTGCAATGTCAGCGATATATGAACAGCGATATATGATCAGTCTCAAAATCTGGTTCGGTCTAAGCGGATCTATCCATCTGTACATACGCGTAACGTCTGTGGTAAATATTTCGCTGATTGCCAAAATTAACCTGTCGGTATGAATTTTGGCCAAAATTAACCTATCGGTATGAATTTTGACAAGGGCTTTGGACATTCTTGCGCAAACATGTGAATTGAAAAGAGCGCGCCTACAATGGAACACGGAATAAAAACACCTCCTTGCTCAAAAGGAACAAGATCGAGTTTTTACAAACTACAACGATAAATATATATTCTCTGGGCGATTCTATAGTAATCGGCTTCCCCAACACTATATTATAGAACATCGAAACTTCATTTTTATTTTGTTTTTTCTTTTTAAGATAAAAAGGGATGGGTATAAAAGCTTCGGCTGCAGATGAAAATCATTTCCTTACATGTTTCGTATTGAACCATACAACAAGCAGGACGTTAAGTTTTATATGAAAAATGGCCTTAGTGCATAAACGGGTAACATATGGTTTGCAGAAATATCTTAATATTTGTTTCGTGCTGAATATCGTTAACTGAGCGTAAAAGCTTCGATTGTTTTATTTTTAATATAATTTGGTGAGTTCTAAATTAAAATTTCTTTCTACATTTTGTGTTTGAAAAGATAATAAACTCATATTTGTTTTACCATAGTTATAATTTCATATTAAAACCGGTTTAAGGAAATATTTTACACGCCGTTAGGCGCATCCACGACCAAGCCAAAACAATTTAAATTGGTTGATGTTTTTCGAGTTTCCTATACAACCATTCGACGGATATTCCTCTAATAAATTTTACCTCAAAGCAAGAGTACCGCGGGAGTCTGCTCTCTTGCTTCCCTTTTTCTGGTATTATTAGAAATATCAAGCGACACAATCAACGGCCTTGGTTTTTCAAAAAAAGCAAAAAATTTAAAAAATACGTCTCTACAGGCGACATCCGCATCCAATATGTAGGCGGGAGGCGCTTGACGATGCTTGAGCGATGCTTATGAGAGTGTATCCAAAACTCCTGATACTTCGGGGAAGCGACGTAATGTTTGCTGTGTTGAACTTATATATAGGTACTGTGAGGACCCAAAGTCGTCCCTCGTTTTGGGCTCAGGGGTCCTCCGTCTTTGGAAAGGGAAGAGTGCTGGAATAAGAGTAGATTAAGAATAAGAAATAGCATAGGACTAGATTAGGAATAGAATAAGATAGAATAGGAATAGGTTAAGGTAGAGAAGGAATAGAATAGTTTAAGCATAGGTTAAGAATAGAGAGAAAGTTTAGTTCTAAGTTAGCCGAGGTTTGGCTCTGAAGCCGACAAGTTGAGTTGCGGCTCTCAAGCCGACGAGTGGTAGTAAGGCTCTCGAGCCAGGGAGTCGAGCCAGTTTCGTGAGCATCGGCAAATGAATATCGCGATTGAATAAAAGTGATTGAGAGAAAACGAATACAAAAGACAGCAGAATACAATTTATAAACTCTGATGAAATTTACTAAATGCAATGAATTAATAAAAGAAGAACCAAGCGACTGCGAATATAAATTTTCTTGTGTTTTATTCCTTCCCTGGGCCGCTGAGCTGCCCTAGCCAGAGGAAAGAGACGGAACGTCCTCACAGTACATACAGGATAACTATTCCAGAGAGATAAAAACGATTTGTCCATTATTCAAGTTCTTTATATGGCTTAAGTGCCTTTTATTTTCAAATTTATCGAACCCTTCTTCTTGTTCAAAGCTCTGTCGGTTTTTTTCTTTTGTATTTGGAAAACTTTTGTTCTTCCGTGTGCTTATTTCCTTTATTAATAAAAAATAATGAATGAAATAAGTAAGTAATTAAGTATGAATGTAAATAAGTAAGCATTTTCTTTACTAACGAACAAAAACAAAAACAAATACAAAAGTGGTGGTTAAAGCAATATTGGACAATGCAAACTATAATGAAATGAATCCTAGAAAATACCACGGCCAAAAAAGGTACTCAAAATCGATTTGGATCTCAAATAGCGCGAAAATGGAACATGGCGACAGGTAACTCTTGGTCAGCTCACGATCTCTTAAAGGCTAATGCTTCAGCTTTAAAAAATATATTAGTATTTAATTGCAGATATTTGCACGATATAGTGACGCAATCAGCTTTCATTTATGTACGAACAGTGAATTTCTCACTTTTTGGTTATACCATTTATCAAATAAATGAAATATATAAGGACCGCAAAGTTTGATGCAGTATGAAAGCAAAAGAAAGGAAAGGAAAAAAGTTTGTTGAAGTATCGCTTTGGTGTGGTACGAGGTGTACATTAAATGTGTACTGTGGGTTCATAAACAGAAAACCATATAATCGGGCCAGCATGTCTACTTATTTCATTGTTTTTTCGTTTTTCTTTTGAAACTTTTAATAGAATTTTCTTCTTAATAAGTATTTTTAGTAAGAGTGCTTATGAAGATTTTAAATTAAATCTAAAAATAAAAACTCTTACACGTTTGGTCATTAGAGCCACAACATGTACAAATAATGCCTTGTTGTTCTTTCCGACCGCAATGGCTACAGCACGCAAAAATTTGCAAAACGAAGGGACTTCAAACAATACATTGAACAATAATAAAAAACAAGACATTTTGAAATATGAGTGAATTTCTCTTTTGATCACTTCTTGTTTTCGTGGTCAGAATTCACATTTTAGGAAAAATAATTTTTCTAATCTGTTCTATGTGCATTCGGGGAAATTAAAGGTAATTGAATCCTTGAAAATAGAGTTTAAGAAGGGAAACTGCTAAGTTAAGTACAGTTACTGGGGACATTTTGTAAGCCCTCTCTCATATAACCGTTCCGACGAAAACTTAATCAATATATAATACTGAAAATTAATCCGTAATAGCAAATTGACATAGAAATCAACCTTACCAAACTTGCACCGTGTACGTCGTTTTTTTTTTTGGATACCGCCGCATATAAGCATTCTCAGGAAGTGTAAAGTCTTACATGCCAAAAAGTCCTAATTCTTAATATTTTATGATGAAAATTTGCAGATGATAGTAGTTTGACATAAAGAGTAAGTGGCACAAATTTGGACCACATGAGTGCGGTCCTTGGATCCCGCTCCGTATAAGATTGTGCATAGGAAAAAGCCCACCGGAAGAAGAAGGTTTAATCTTCAATAATAAGAGAATTGGGTTCTCATAACAAATAATACCAGAGATCACGAAATGTATAGAAGCTCCAACATTTTGTTGAAAATTCAACCTAGCGGAGTATTATTATTAGGAGGATTATTATTGTTAATCAAAGCTACCGCATAATATTTTATATTTCTACTGTGCACTGAAATATTCTTTTCCTTTTGCAGAACAAAAAAAGACATCAACAGTCAATAGTCTGCGTGTATGTAAGAACGTGTTGAAGTTACTGGTAGTTCGGTTGGTTTCATACTTTTGCTTATTACAAAATATTTTGAATTGATTCTATCGTGGTGTCGCACTTTCTACTCTAATAGTACGTTAATCGCTTCTGCACGCACAAATTAAATTATTTCATAGTCATCTACAAAAGGAGGAAGTACATGAGCCGTTTTCTTTGTAAGTGTAACTCCACTCTTAACAAGATACCAGTTAATGATGACAATGAAGGTAAACATGGTAGAGGTTTACTGCTTATCCTTTTGTCAATATAAATTTTCGTAGGTAATGGTAGTACAATTATAGTTACTTTGAAAGTGATGTACGTTCTAACTTGCCACAAAGATGAGATATTTCAGTTCAAACTTGGTACTGCATATGTTGGATCTATTACCTTATATTTCTCCAATACATCATCATGGCCTTCCAATAAGGAAGCAAATTGAATACATCGTGTAACGGAAAGAAGTATTCCTCAAAGTCAGACACGTTTGTGTAACGGAATAATTGATGTAATCAAAAAGTCAGAAGGTCGGAGATTACCACGTGTCAATCCAAAACTAGGTAGTTCGGCAGTAATGGAAGGTCACTCTTTACCGTACTCCACAGACCGTTGCAAATACCTTATCGAGACAGAGGAACGATCGAAATTTTCTTACCGGATGCGTTGATGTTATGCCCTGGGCTATCCTACACCCCGCCATAACTACGATCGCCTAGGGCCCATAATTTTCACGCAATGGTAACGTACTTTCTTTTCGTTAAAATAAATAATTCTCCACATTTTGTTGTAAATTACAAACGACTGAGTTGTCTTGACTTATTAATTTTGTAACATTCAATGTTGAAAAAAAAATAATGTTACAATAATATACAGAATAATAAAAAGTTTACATTAACTTACGCTATAAAAGTAAAAGAAAGTAAAAAAAGGACCATAGCATGTTAGAACTTGGGCACTGGTGCTTTCGACGATAGCTGGGTACTGCTGTATTTGTGGCGCTGTCGCGGTTGGCATTTATATATATGTATATTGTTCTCTTCTCTTTCCAAATCGCCACAAAACTTTAACTGCTCACATGTAGTTTTCTTATGATTCATAATTGACGTATAAGATTTTCCTTTATTTTATTGTTCTTTGGGCATTTTTCTTATATTTATGCATTGTTTTTATGAGATGCCACAAAGTATAGCGAATCGATTTAAGCATGTCCATCTGTCCTTCTGTATGTCTGTGTGGTGTGTGTGTGTGTTACAAATTAAGACATCGATTTCAAATTCAACAGAAACATTGAAAGTTTTTACACGTAGGTTGGTCTTGAAAATGGGTCAAATTAGTCGGGGCACAAGCCCCTAGTGAAGCATAAACTGAACGCAACTCCTTTTTTTGTAAATCAAACTTTGTGGTTTTTCGCCCATTACTCGCAAATTATAAAAGATAGAAGGCTGAAATTTTCTGCTATGTGCATAAGTTGAAAAAATCGGCCATGCCCACACAAAGTTATAATTGATTAAATTTTCGTTTCTTCACTTTTTTGAGGTTTTATTCCTATTTAGAGATAAACAAGACAGGATATTTAAAACATTGTGCACAATCCCCAAATGCAGATAGTATCGACCTAAAAATCCTTTCGTCCTAAAATGAATATGGTCGACACAACGCCTTGGTGGATTTATTTTTTTCTTAAAAAAGCGATATTGGTATTAAATGAAAGGACTCGGAGGGCAGCAGGTGAAAAGGTAAGTGTGTTAATTCTAAGTTAAATGTAATGGGCGTAACGACGTAGTGGTTTCATATTTTTTTTCCAATACCCTTGATATGGGAGTCACATAAAAGGACTTGGAGGGTAGAATGCGAATGCGTTAACTGTATTAATACTAAATAAAGCCGAACATAACTTTTACTTATTGTTTTCTCGTGTTACTCGAACATTTGAATATGTTTTTAATCTAGTTTACACTATGTTTTAAAATAAGAGCAATTTTTTTCAGGAATCTTAGGACGCGGTAAGTGCTCCTTATGTGTTTATAGGCTATTGTGCTAATATGATTTAATATTTATACTTAAGTACTTGCATATTTTAATTTACTGCAGTTTTGGATGATAGCAACAAAATTTCTCTCCCATATTTAGTTCAATAGAGTAACTACTGTACAGTTCACGTTGTCTTTTTCACAATTGTATCTAACACAGAATTTAATTATTTAGTAAATTAATAGAGAAGCAATTTATATATAAATAAATTCTGTCTTCTCTTTTCTTTTTTTCTTTGCAAATGAAAGGAAATACCGCCATTATATTTTCTATTTCACAAACTGATAGCAATACTCATAATACTATCTCGCAACCACGTGCTTGCTTCACTTGACCGACAAAATATTTTAAGCTTACATTGCGAGAATTCTGAATTTTTGCAATTCATCCGCTATCTGAAGAAACGTTTAGCCATAGAATTATATTAGAATCGCACCTTTTTATTTAAAATTAATTGTCAATATATTTTACATAATCGATCGAAGCCAGGACTTAGCGCGAACCTTCTTTAACTATTGACTAAAGTATACGTGAACAACGAACGAGCCAGAAAAACGAACGGCAAGCAGAGCTAGCTTTTAGAATTAAGGTTAACAAGTAAGAAACTTATACGATGTCGTGACCGAACCCTCTGCACCCATGATCACGATCCTAAAAACAAGGAAAAGGACTAAATTTGCATACTTCACATCAAAGGAAACATGGAACGCAAAAGTGTTCGCAGTTTTTATTGCATAGGCGAGTGCGCGTTGTAAACATATTCTTTTAAAAGTTTGCCTCAATTTTAAATTCTTCAGCTTGCGAACGGGAGAATGTATGCCACAGACACTACACAGTTCAGCAGACAGATAGATGGACCGACATGCTTTGGTACATTCCGAACTTGATACTGCCCAAAAATGTATATACTTTAACAGGCTCTGAACCTTCTGTGCGTTATAGAAGGTATGTGGAGAAATTATGAACTCTAAAAAATACAGCAAAGACACAGTGGTTTAGATCGTTGCTTATACTAGAAACTTTCCGCTGAGCTAATTCGTTGCTCTTTGAAGCTAACACTAGCACGAATTATCTTGTTTGCCGTAGCAATCGTATGCAAGTCATTCTTTTAACGACTTTAGCCTTGATCTAGATTCTCGAATTTGTGTCTAATCCATGGATTTGCCTGAAAAAAGCAACTATGTAAAACGGCATACACCTTTACAAACCTCGCAAATTTCTTAGAATACCGGCTCCCTTTCCCATCTACCTTACGGTATGGAGAAGAGCGGCATACACTTGCACAGCGGAGCGAACAGCAATGTACTTTTGGCATGTTCTTCCATGCAAATACACAAAGGCTCCTCTGCTGGGTCGAACGCGTTAGGTGAACTTAAAAAGTGTCTTCTATTTTTCACGGCATATTATATTAAATAGGAGTCCTGTAGTAGTGCACTCTCCTGGTGACGAAGGAAGAAAGTTACTGTTATCGTTGAACATACTCCTTTGGCCGTTCACACAAGCTTCATCCGCAGTTGCTTCTAAGAGCGTGTGGAATTAAATTATATATTTGTATTTATTATCCCACAACGCTTGTGGTACAGAGTATATTAAATTTTTGCGGAAGTATGTAACACGCCCGATCCACCCTTCATTATACCAATCAATTCAATCATTTTCTAAATCGATCGTCTCTGTTCGTCTGTGTCTGTGTTCAAGCTACAGTTCGCAATTTGTGAGATATTTTGATGAAATTTGGTGGATTTATGTGTTTTGACCCAAGGACGAACGCTATTCCACTTTTCGACCATTCGCTATACAGCGCCCTCTTTTGACAAGTTGTTATACGGAAAAAATTGAAATTTTCAAAATTTCTTGATAAAAGGGGCTCATCAAAATCATAACATCTCGACATTCTAAATTAGCGTGAAAACTTTGCACCGACTCAACCAATTTTGTGAGATCACTTTCATATAACGAAAGTTGAAGTTCATATAACAAAAAAAGTCTAATTTTCAATGCGTCACGATGAAAATCGGATCATAATAGTTACGTCCAAATTTGGACCACCTCGGCCAAGTTTTAGGACCCTCTATAAGGGTTTTCACAAAAATTGACCCTTTATAGGGCAGGAAAGTCTAAATCACACTAATATTTGACATAAACATTAACTGCAGTGGCTACCTCAATTTTTGAATCTCTTGGGAAAAACCATTCTTACCCCAAGTAGGCCTTTATTTGCAAAAAGGTCTAATATTTAATATACGGCCCCATAATGGTAAGTTGCTATAAAAACGGGATATAATTTTTGTGTTCTATGGCAAAAATAAGAATAGTGCAAGACAATACTGTGCATGGTATTTAATAGTCGGCTTGGCTCGACCATAATGTTTTCACTTGTTTTGTTAGATTGAAGTTTAACTTTTAAATACGCTTGCTTGCTTCATTTTATAGTTCTTTTATTAAACTTTGCTTAATATTTTGCTTAATAGATTGTTTTGTTTCACCAATCTTTGTTTTTTCATTTTGTATTGCGTTTCTTTACAAAATTTTTTTCTCCTCTTCTTTGCATTGTTTTATTATGCATAAACCAATGATACCACAAAAATGCCATTGCAAATGCAACAAATGAGAAGCCTAAGTCGACAAGAAGATCGAATATCATCCATCCAAAAAGCAATCATATTTTTGGATTATGTAGCAGCTCGATAGCAAGAACCGTAAATCGCCCCCTGAATTGCCATGACTGGTTTCTTAAAAACTACCGGATTGCTGGAAAAGGACTATCATAGAGCACCTTCCCCCTGTCACAGTAATGTAAGAGCGTATTGAATGGTCCGCGCAACCTCCAGACCTCATGCCACTGGATTTTTGTTTGTCGATTCGTAGTTTATCTGCCAAAACCGACAACAGATGACCCGTTGAAGGAGGAAATTAATCGAGCATGTAACAAAATTCCTCAAGAACTGATTCGCCACGCTTGCGTGTGCATTGCTTCGCGTGACCAGCAGTGTTTGGATGAAAGTGGGCATAAATTTAACCATTTGTGCTGACTAAACAAATTGTATGTCCATCTTCTTTAATTTGTACTCTGTAATCTGTAATCCATCTAAATATACACTGCAGTGTGTGTATACAATTTTTTGGGGACACCCTGTGTAAATGATATATTGTTAATAAGTAATGAAATTGGAATGCTATGTAACAAAATAAACATAAGTTTTTTAAGTAAGCAATTATACGATTTTCCCGATGTCTCCATGAAATTCGACAGTGCAGTCAGTACTGCTGGAATACACATAAGAGCGCTCCGTCGAACGTTCAAAGTTATTTTTATTATAAAAAGTCTAAACTAGTGCCGACTATTTACATACTTTTTAAGAAAATCCCACATGTGTTTAATTTTACATCATAGTTGATCCAAAAATAAAAAGTATTAGAATTCATGCAATGTAGATAATGTACTTAGTGAAGTAAGTGGCTGGTAAACTAGATTACGTATTAAGGTTTGCAAAAAGTTGACTTCTAAGAAAATTGTCAGATAAATGAAAGTCTAATATACATTTTTTTTTTCAATTTAATAATTATCGTCTGTAGTGTGTCCACACATGTTACTTTGTGCAACTTCTTGATAGAAATGTACCTGGAAAAGTTTATTTATATATTCTTTGCAAGTTATTTATTGATGTGGATTACCCCATACTGGATAGGCATAAAATATAATTGATTGAAAAACAATCCTCTACACAGTACTTGTAATTAGACATAGTACTTGCAATTTGGAAAGTTGTTAACTATTTCGCACACAAGTCGAACGTAATTAAAAAATTATATGTTTAATTTTAATCATGGACAAATTTTGTGTACATAAACATTAATAAAGCGAAAAATTAATAAGACGAAAAATTTCTTAGGAAAGCAAATTTTTTAAGGTAAAAGGGAATTTTAATTATGCCTGGTAAGTTCACATATTCTTTAATATTACGCTGTTTTTTAGTATATAAGGAAGCATTTTGAGCGACAAAATACGAAGGACAGCAAATTTTGGTGTTTATTGCCATGGGAATGGTGGGGCAGCCATCAAAAAGCGATTCCGAAATAAACGACGCGCTACAAAGTGGAGTATGGAGACAAAAGGCACCACCACTGCATAAAGGGAAAAGGAATACGAGCAAAAGTGTTTTCAATTCCATGATATTTTTGAAAATTATTATCAAAAAACATTATAAAAATTATTGTAATCTTATGAAGTTGAAATATGCAAACTTTGTTCAAATAAATATTAAATGGAAATACCGTTATTTTATGTGGAGAAAAGTCAAAATCATCCCACTTAATTTAGCTGATCACAATACATGCAAACTGCTATTAAAATAAATACTCGCGTATAACGAAAAACATAAACAGCAAGCATTCATTTATATATATGTAGAAGCTGAGCGAATTCAACATATTCCAATTGATGGTTATTGTCTTTCTCAACCCCTTTCGAATTTTCTTTTCACTGTTCCAAAAATGTTTCATTTTCAGCCTTTCATTTGGAAAAGCAAGATCTCTTCACAGAATTCGAATCTCAAGGCTGGTCGGTGCGAATAACAAAGCATATGTCCTTATAATGATTATGCACATGTCACACAGCGCTACAAAATCTCCTAGAAACTGCACAATCGCCCAAAAATGTACATTTATAGCCTTAAAGGGAGAAAACATTGACTAAAATGGCCTTTTTATTGAATTACCTGTTCGTTTAACGTTCTCCACTTCTCTCTACATTGCTGGCTCGGCTGGAGAACATGAAAGCTGAACTATCTCCACCTTTTTATAATAAGCTTATTGGACATGCTCAATACCTCTCAAACATTTTTTTCGGTGTTCTTCTTTCACCGTCAGAGGGAAGGGCATGCCATACACATGTCCTTGATCTGGAACTTCTTGGGAGCCTCCCCGCTCCCAGCGGGGCGTGAGTGACGCGTTCTCACTCCGTGTGCCATCGGGCACCGTAGGGTTAAGCCTCCACCGCAGGTACCTACGTTAACCCCCTGTCACATCTGTTCTTCTTTCACCAGTTTTTTCCCCGATAGTACTTGTTCTCTTTTGTATATCGCGTTGATTAACTTTTTGTCGCCCTTTTTTTTCTTTTCAAAATATACAAATGTATGTGCAATATTATTTACCTTAAATAAAAATTTAATTTTTTCTTCTCTTTTCTTTCTAACGAAATAAAATTGTTTTAATAGCAATGCAAAACTCGTTGGATGTCGAAAGAAATCTTGAATATTAAACATATGATTTCCATATCTTTTCATAAATACGATAACGTTTGGTTTAACAATGCAAATGCGCGCAGCAAAATGCACTGCGAACTTTCAATTATACATAAACAATTGCACACACATTACACTTTAACACTTTAATTAACAGATGGGGTATGATGCACCATGCAATCACTATTTTCAGTGCTTTGCTTAACTTCGGGCAGGCAAGTTGATGATCGGTCACATATCTTAAAACAGCAGAATTATCTTTATCTGCTGGGTTAGTTCCACAAATTCCCTGCTGTACTGTAATCATTTCAAATCACTACTGTAGGACAGTAGCAAATGACTTGTCGAACGTGCATTCCATCCTTTTGTAGGAATAAACAATGCGTTTCCTTTTAAAAAAAAACTGTTTATTTCTAATCTATCACTTTGTTGTGAATGATAAAATCAAAACACAAAAATGACGTTCAAGAAAAAACAATAATATTAAAAGAAAAACATACTTCATAAAATTCTATGAGTATGAAGTCGATTGGGTGGTATAGTGAATTAACCACACGACGCAGGGCAACCCCGTTGAGCATTCCATGCAGGTAGCATATACCAACTCGCTGTTGTGGCGTGGAGAGCTTGTTTAGGGCGAGATTATCCCAGGCGAGTGGTTTCCTTTCTTCTCGGCGACATAGAGCAATACGATTGTACGCTCGATTCCTAACGTATCAATCGAATCTCTTTTGTAGCGAGGAGAGTTAAGTGTTTATATTATTCGAGGGTACCTTCCGCCCCCTCGGCCTCAAGACAGAATCGTACTCCTCTACCTCCCTTTCGTAAAGGGCGGAGAGTTAGAAATATAAGTGACAGCATGAGAAGAAGGAGGAACAGAACGAACAGATCACCCGTGTATCAGCCATATTTGCTCTCCACTAAAACCAGGTCGACAATCCCCCCAGCCTTGTGTAAACGCCGAATTCTAATTTCATCTGTTATTGAATACCTTGGAAATTCAGAAGTTAAGATAAAGTGCTCATACGTAAATTTTTAATCAATTTTAGATTTGACTTAGTCCGTGTGTAAATTTTTCCATAACATCGTAACAAATTCGTAAAAGTAACACTTTGTTATTTCATTCATTGCGTAATATTATTTTATTGTTACCAAGTTTATTTAGAGAGTTCATGTACTAAGGAATCCAGTCAGTCAAATTAAACGCATGCAACCGAGAAAATATTTTAGGCAGGCTTGGGGTGACTGGTGCTCAAACTTCCCCTTCAAAGCGATATATATATATATAATTCTTGCTCATTGCTCCCGGGTTGTCGAACCGATTTATCTGTTATTCGAATAATCGCCCATTTCCGTTCGCTAAAACAAGTACTTAGGTATAGAAAACATTGAGAAAGTAATTTTTCAGCTGCTTATGTAGCACAACCAGCTGTACAAGTTAAGTAAAAGTTATTTACATGATATTTCTCATACTTATAAGCAAATCCAAAAGCCAAATATCTATTGAACTTTTCACTGTCGTGGGCGGAAATGACGTTGTATTGCCGCAACATGAATTTTAATGCACAGAAACGTATGTAGTTTCGCCTCAAAGAACTGCATAAGCAGGTTGTACAAAGTTTGTACTCCAACCACATGATGAGGGATTATGCACATTGAACGGAAATAAGTGGCAAAAGTAAGTTGAAAGCGAACTTTACTATCAATCATTTCGCCTACGTTTGTACAGGCAACAAAAGAATTAAGTGTAGTTTCGAGATTATATTATGATTCTACATACTTTAAAAAAATTAAAATTAAACTGAAAAATAATTAATAATAAAAATGAAAACAACAGAAGGGATATAGACTCAAGCTTCGATCTGCATCGTTATTTGGAATGGAGATAGAGCAGAATCACGCAGCTCAAAATGACAAGGTAGTATTCAGTCTTATTCACTCATATCAATTAGGTATAACAAGTTCGATTTTAGAACAAAATTATTTTTAGAAATGAAAAATAAAGAAAAATTTTTTAAAAAGATTTTGTCACAGAATCAGTGCGACATAACCTTTCTAAAATAATAAATTTGTATAGATCGAAAATTCCTCGGTTATGGCGAATTTTCTTTATCTTATTACAGTGTGCATGGGTTAACTCGTAAATTAGCAAAACGGATGTATCTCGCTTATAAAAATGCAGAAAACCATAAACTTTGTTTGTATTCAATTCGTTCTTATTAACTAAGGAAGATCTAATGAGTGCTACTTAAATGCGTAAATCCTAATGACCCATGCGGCCCTAACGTTCATCAAAATAGTGAAACTTTTTAGAGAATAACTATATGCTCATCTGAACTTTAGCCTGCCCCTAACTAGACCGTTCGTCTACCAACCTAATATCTCATTTCTTCTGTTTAGTCATATTGTCCTCATTCAGTCTCGGCCCTAAACGGTGCCTCAGGCCTATTATTTACTCGGACATTTTCAGATTCCCACACTTTCGCCCATCCAGAGCGACGGCTTCAATCGGAGAGAGAGAGAGAGAGAGAGAGAGAGAGAGAGAGAGACAGAGAGAGAGAGAGAGAGAGAGAGAGAGAGAGAGAGAGTATATTCTCTACACTCGGCTTTTCCTCCAAACCTATTCGTCATGATCGGCGTTGCCCATCTAGTGATAATCGACATTCGAAACCACCTGATAGGTTTTCGAATGTGGTAAACCCTCTAGTTTCCGTGTAATTTACTAAAAGTATATATATATATATGAGATAATATGAAATAACCTATGTCACCTATGTCTGCGAGAGCAGTACTAATAATATGATAAAATATATACATGGGCACATGCGAATAAGAAGATATATATATATGCAAAAGTGTAGGGTAATACGACATTGAAACGAATAATAAAAAAATATATGGATATAAAACGAACTAAACCTCAAATCAAACCGACTCTGCAACTTTGGTCCTCACAAATTATATGAAAAAAATTTTTTCAAAATAAGTCGTAATGTTAAACAAGAAACGGTTTTTATGTTCTTGGAATAGCTATTCGCATACAAAAGATCGCAATTCGGCCCACGCTGCGATCACCCAAAATTTTCAATGGTTCAACAACTATAATTAGTCGGCTCTTTGGAACTTTCGCATTGCTGTAGAATATTTGGTAGATCTTGAAATTCCTGCTTTTCAAGCTGTTGGAACCATTTACTGCATTTTAACTTGAAGGGAGCTTATTGTACATAAGAGTGGTTGACTTTTGCCAGAAGATTACATCTAACATGATGAGTCGATGAAATTGCACTAATAGCAAATGTTATTTTGAAGACTTGGAATCACACGTCTTCAAAGATAATTCGATGATATTTAAATGACAAAAATATGTAAAACCCGTTGACGTGAATACATAAGTATTGACAATAAAAAGATATGAAAAGAAGGTGAAGTGAAAGAAATTAATTCGAATTAAAATTAAAAATTATTAATTAAAATTAAAATATTATTAGTTGTTTTAAGGTGTAAAGTCAACAAATAAATAATTTTCCTATGTTGCAATGAATTCAGTTTTATTTGTAATTACGTATTGTGAGGACCCAAAGTCGTGCCCTCGTTTTGGCCTCACGGACTCCCCGTCTCGGGGGAGGGGGAAGTGCTAGAGTAAGAATAGATTAGGCATAGAATAAGAAATAGCATAGGAATAGATTAGGAATAGAATAAGAAATAGCTTAAGAATGGATTAGGCATAGAATAGAAATAGTTTAGGAATAGATTAAGATAGGATAGAATAGAATAAGAATAGTGTAAGCATAGGTGAGGAGTAGTATAGGAAGATGAGTTAGTCATGATTGGGCCCTCAAGCCGGCAAGTTTTTTCAGCTCTCAAGCCGACAAGTAGTATTCGGACTCTCGAGCCAATTAGAAGTCATAGTTAGGCTTTCGGGTCGATCGGTATGAATTTATATCATGAAGATAACACAACAGAATTAATAAAAGAATTAATTAATAAAAGAACAGCCAAGTGCCTGCAAAATAAAAATGTCTTGCGTTAATTTTCCACCCCTGGGCCGCTGAGCTACCTCAGCCAAGGAAAGGGACGGAAACGTCCTCGCAGTATATATTATAAATACAACGGAGGTTTGTTGAAGTTAAAGTGAAAAGTCAAGCGTCTCAATCAGTTCACGTTTAATTTTGATTTTTAATTTTTGGTCGGTACAGACGGCGCGTTTTGGATCTGCTAAAACTGATGGCGTAAGTAAATCACAAGGCGCGGAGCCTTCATTGAAAGGCAGTTGGAAATACAACTAGAGCACTTTATAAGCAGCATAAGTGGAAGGTTTTGTTACGCTGCACATGATAGTACGGATTATCCAAGATATTTCGAAAGTTTTTTGTGTTTTAAGCAGAACATCGCATGCATTTTGGGATTAGCTACTAATAGGCTTTCACCCAATATTGGTGGCGAATTGTAGCAAAAAGATGTTACAGCCCTGCATACGAAAGCCGCTGGTATCAAACTTCGAAAACCAATGTTGAGTTGTCAAGTCTTCTTCCAACTCGAATTAGTTTAGTTATATCACCAAGCGATGCGAACGAATGATTCGACCGTTTTTCCGAAAGTTTGAATCCAGAAGTTCTTAGGGAGAAGAGTCATCGGTAAAAAATTAATTGGATCGCCAAAAAATGTTAATATTCTATAACTAGTTACGCGACCATAACGAAATAAGCGGCCAATCTGACCAGCAGTGACTTCATGTTCCTGCTGAACTTGTGATGCTATTTAAAAGCTACACCAATAGTGCGATTGTTGATAACTTCAGCTTGGCTGCTGTAGGAGCTTTGAAATATGGTACTCTCGACGTCGAACATAACAAACAAATGTTCATAAGACCTATCATCTAGTTTAGGTCGTGGGCAGACACAAACGCTGTATGGTGCCAAGCCAGCATCGTCAAGATCATGTATTCTTGCTTTATTCATTGATGCGAAACGATACGATAGAGAAAATTGCGAAATAAGTTCTATCCATACCACACACATTGATTGGGATAAGCTTTCATCCCACTACAAATTGTTTTTTCAGAAATCACAACAAATATCAATAACGATTGGAATAATTAGGTCGAAGGGGCTATAGAAAAGGGTAAGGTGAAATTTGTTACTACATTTATCATAGGCGAACAGAAAAATAAAAGATTACCAGGTTTATGATCGTAAGCAAGGATCACAGTTTTTGGTTACATCAGGTCCATTGGGAAAGTTTAAACACTGTGTGCAATCGGATGACGAAAAGACGTTTATAACGGCTTCGTCGCTTCGAGCATCATTTTCGCATCATGAAGTCGAAGCAACTTTCAATCAATATCGGGCAAGATCTCGCTTCCAGGCAGAGATCAAATCATCACCATACAATCTGAGACTGAAAGTAATAGAATTTTTTTCATCAAACCAAAGTGGGTTCATAGGATGAATTGATAAAACATCTTCTGGCCTAGTTCCATATGGGACAATATTCAGCTTATAGGTTTTGATATCTTCATGTCCATTGTTTCTCAGAAAAAATATATTTTCTCCAGTGGGATGGAACTGAAAAGCTGTTACACATCCATAAATCTTGCAAATATCATCATAGTTCACAGCCGTTTTGAAGAAACAAAAAAAGTAAAAATGCCTTGACAACATTTGATTGAATTGTAGCACCGGAATGAAGAAAACCTTGATAAGAGTATCGCTCAACCTTCAGAATGACTCTGTGTTGTGCTATATTTGTTGCGGTAAATAGTAAACATTCACACCCGCTTGGAAAGAGACTAACAACATTTGTTTTAGGCCTATATCCTGTTCATAAGAGCTGCGTATTAAGTGTTGGCTTCCGAATGTTTATTCAGTGTTTTCCGCAACTTTTATGATACCATCGAAAGCTCTTTTGTGTGATGATCTGTAATTTGGAAATTAACATCAATGGCTCTCTAATGGAACAATTTCAACTTCTAACTATATAGTTTTTATTGCTTGTTTTTCATTTCTTACAAAATAGCACTGGGTATAAACCTAACCTGTAAATCACATAATAGAAAAACAATGTACGTTAGTATAACATAAACACAAACAAGATAAACAATCTTAACATTTAAAAGAAGCGATCATCATTTCGTGTTGTGCTTTTTCTTCTTTGTGTTTTATAAGTTTTGTGGAAGGTCGGCAAAGTTGGAATCCCAACCCGAAAATATAAATAATGCCCTATTGTGTTAGCCCCCGAATGGGCATGCTCACCAAAACTCATCACATTCACTCACACAATATGCGCCTGGATCGAGACGAATGGTTGTTTCTTAAAAATGTTATTCACATCATATTGGGACGTAGCCCCACCGCATCTTCATCAGTTTCGAAAACTGAATCTGTTTTTGCTTCTCCTCCTGGCTCTGTAACAAATGCCGGCGTTGAAAGGTTTACAGTCGGGAGTTCAACTAGATCGATAGTTGGCTGCTCCGCAGAAGAGGCGCAGGTGACTGCTTTGCTTGGAATGGTTAGAGGTATTGGTGCTTGTTCCGCAAGTGTTAGCAAGAGTTCAGGTAACGTTTATGATGTATGAGGTGTGGCTGGCTCATCCAAGACGAATGTTTCAGTAAACAACGTCTGTCACTCTCTATGGAATAATAATTCCCAATATTCCCAATAATTCCCAATGATGGCCAGTTACAGGTTGAAAATCAGGCGGCTTCAATACAAAAAATATTAACAAATGTGATAAACCTGTGAATACCAACGTTTCTAATACGAATGGCGCATAATTGAAGGTAGTTCCCTCCACAAAGGCAATATTCTCGCCAAGATTGGTACCTGATGCCTCTGAGAATAACATAAAAAGTTATTTTGTTAAATAAATCATTGCCGTCAGTTAGAAGCTTAATAAAGGAATTCATTTCTCGGTATCGACCCTCTATCACTAAGTCTGTAGTTCTTCCACCCTCAATAATTATCACTGCTCATCAAAAAATTATTAAATCTCGTCTTCCACACATTATGCTCGATTTTTCTGCTGGGAATATTGAAACCCTAGTATCATCTTTGTATAAAATATTGAACCTAACCATTTCTGCATCTGTTCCGATCAAGCAACCTCGCCCTCGAACCAAGTGCCCGCTGTTGTTCAAGAAGAGTATTAATTTTAGAAAAATAAGAAAAACAACTATTTCGCCTATTCATCTGCAAGCTGTTATTGCGGTTGTTATTGCACGTGCGTTCAGTTGGTGATTTTGAAACCTCAAAACTCTTTGCCGAATATTTCCCAAGAAATTTTTCAACTGCTGTTTCTGATTTAGCTGTTGATTATCCGTATCAGATCACTAATTCGATTTTGGTCCCTAGCTTGGTCATTTGTGAAAACAACGTTTTACATGGTTTGAAGTCTCTAAAATGTAGTTTTCGCCCGGGCCTGATGGCATTGCACCATCCTCAAATCATATTCTGACGAGCTATATGGCGTTATTTCAAAGATTTTTAATCAGTCCTTGAAGTGTTTTCCGTTTGTGTTGGAAGAGTAGTTTCTTTATTGCGGTTCACAAAAGTGGAATTAGGCATCACGTTGAGAAAAATAGAGGTATCACCAAATTACGAGAGTGTCTTACCTAAATTGTTTGAGCGAATTGTTACTCAGAATTCTCTCACTTTTTGCTATCAAATTTTATATTTCTCCATTCCAGCATGGCTTTCTGAAAGGAAGATCAACTTTTACGAATCTCTTAGAGTTTAATTGTCATGTTTTCAAGACTTTTTCCTAGTGGCTCTTGCACGGATGTCGTATATACTGATTTTAGTAAAGGTTTTGACTTAATTAATCATAAATTATTGATCCTAGCATCTGGCTTCTCTTTGTGCTTAGTAGAATGGATAAGCTGTTATCAGCTTAACAAATCATTTAAGGTTCGGTTTAACTTCACCTATTTAGGAGCCCTTTTATCTAATTTATATACTAATGATTTCCCCTCCGTGATTAAACCCAGCCAGATCTTAAGGTTCGCTGTAGATTTGAAACTGTTTTCTTCCTTGTCCTTGGACTCGCAATTGTATCAGCTCCAAATTGACTTAGACAATTTGGTTACATGGTGCTGGTTAAATTTGATAAAATTAAATCTAAGAAAATGCAAGAAGCTTTCTTTCTTAAGAAGGAAGTCATTCAGTATTGAGTATTTCATTGGCTTCTATTCGGCCAAAGATTACGTTTTAATTTGCACATTGAGCTCTCTTCAACAAAAGCCAGGTCGGCACCAGGTTTCATTAAGAGGTGGTCCAAAGAGCTTAAGGATACTTAGATAACAAAAAGGCTATATATGTGCTTAGTTAGACCAATATAGGGAGCGTCTGTTGTGTGGTCTCCTTCCTGTAGGCATTATGTAGATTTAATTGAATGCGTTCAAGGGCAATTCTTGCTGTTTTCCCTTAGGAATTTTGTTGGGAGCCGCTTGTCTTTCTGTTTCCTTATGAATTTAGGTCGTTTCTGTTATCCTTACCATTACTCGAGAAACGCAGATTTATTGGTGTTTCCTTTTTAATTAAGTTGATAAATGGTACAATCGATTCGCCCACATTACTTGGTGAGATAAACTTCAATGTCTCTAATAACTCCTCTAGGTATTTTAGTTTCATTAAGGTTAGTCATTACATATATATGTGTATATGAGCTGTTTGATCCGTTCACAGAAATCTAAACGATGTCTATCGTTTAATCTCAACATCGGTCGCTTAATACGCACTATTCGCCTATGTCGTGTTTAAACTAACTCGCAATCTCAACTTCTGACTATGATTCGAAAATTGGATCTGTAGCGGTTGTGGCCTAATGCCTAATGCTTTTTTTCTTACTTATTTATAGATAATTTTGTTTTTTTCTCTACTTCTCTTTTTATATATGTTTTAATAATAATTAGTGTAAGATTTATTTCTAAGAATCAGTTGAATCAGTTGACCGTTAATTTTTATGTGCATGAAAATAAATAAATAAAACAGATAAACAAGCATACAAGATCAAAATTGTTGTTACACTCTTAACATAATGCAAACTGTTAATATAATGCAAGTTTTCACAAACTAGAAATTGTAGTACAAAAGAAATTGCTTGCCATACAATCGTAGCTGCTAAAATACCTAAATAAATGCTAGAAGGTATTATTATTATTAGTATTTTGCATCTTTCCTTTTGTACGATGTAGTTAGTTTTACCTTAAAGCCTAAGTATTTTAATGGTCTCGAATTTCAAAGTTTGTTTTGCTATTCAGTTGAAATCTCTTCTCTAACGATTTGAAACGCATAACTAATTAAGTAAATAAAACCATGATGGAAATTTATTAATAGGCAAGAGTGCTTGTGCATCATGGATCGAAGTAGCTAAGTGTAGGTAAGATTTATTTAAATAGATTATAGCGACTGCATATGAAATTTCAACATGCCACCAAATTGACGCAAACTTGCAGCGCTGCACTTCACTACACCTCCCAACCCAAGCATGTTTTTAATGTGTGCCTGAAGACGAGAATGTTTATTTTACCGAATCGCTTTCTTAATAAATCATTGTCATAAGTAGTGTGAGGGCGTTCCGTCCCATTTCCTACGGCCGGGGCAGCTCGGCGGCCCAGGGAAGGGAAAAAAACACAAGAAAATTTATATTCGCAGTCACTTGATTCTTCTTTTATTAACTGATTACATTTTGTAAATTTCATCAGAGCTTACAAATTGTATTCTGCTGTCTTTGTATTCGTTTTCCCTCAATCACTTGTATTTAATCGCGATATTCATTTGCCAATGCTCACGAACCTAGCTCGACTCCCTGGCTCGAGAGCCTAACTACGACTCACTTAAACTTAAATTTCCTCTATCCTATTCTTACCCTATACTTAAACTATCCCTATTCTATTCCTAATCTAGTCCTATGCTATTTCTTATTCTATCTTAATCTATTCTTATTCTAGCACTCTCCCCTCTCCAGAGACGGAGAACCCGTGAGCCCAAAACAAGGGACGACTTTGGGTCCTCACAGTAGTTTCAGTACATCCCAATTATGAAACGATGCGTAAGACACCTTCCTTTAAACCAGCAAGCTGATATTGAAATATTTCAATGTTGCTTAACTCATTATCATTGTCGATAACTAAGGTGAACATATCGAAAAATTTCGGCCAATCCATGCGTGAACCAGAAAACTGATGGACATGGATGATAGTTGTTGTCTTATGTGCTCCTTCAATAACCTTTATTGGACGAATGAACTTATATTTAAGCTCAAAATACAAGAAAGTGAGAGTATGGCAACTTAGGCTCTTAATTGCGCTGTTTTCGATTTCTTCCAAAGAGAATTGCGCTTGGCGATAGGTTTTGTTTAGCTCCTGGACGAAGTAGCGACGAACGAGAATTTTTGCTTCAGTGTTCTTTCTTAGCAGCAGAACACTCAGCAATGCATTTGAATCGACACATTCTTTCAAAATTACGACAACTCTGCTTTCATACGATGTCTCATATGCGATTCTCTCTGGCCCACCAGAAGAGAAAGTGTTGTTCGACTTATACATAGCTTACCACGAATAGAACTTAATATCTTACCGCTAGATATATTGTTTTTAGAACACATATTGAACCATACTTGTATTGTAGCCGAAGTATAGCTGGTGGCAATTCCTTCATAATTATTTTGCAAACAACGATGCTTGCCAACTAACAACTCCCGTGTGGCCATTACGGGAATAATGAAAGGAAACAAAACGGTATAAATGAGCTGAGTATATTCTCACAATTTGCAAATCAAAACCAAACAAAAAGACATTAGTGCTCAGTTCTAAGCACAAAAATGTAAGGGGCAGTTACATTTTACAGTTAAACCAAGTATGAGGTTAAGAAACTATGACTTGAGAACACCCAGTGCGAAATGGAATAAACATGCTAACTCACTTATTTAATCGGAAATTGTTAAGGTTCTGGTCAACTAATCGTGATTCTTTTCGCAGCGAACGTGCAGGTGTTTCTGGCGAATAGTTGGGTAGATATTTTGAGATATATATTCATGGAATCGAAAGTTATAGACGTAAGTTTGAAAAAATGGTCTCGAAATTGTTAAGGTTTTTGCATATTGGAGGGGGCGCATAGGAACAAATCATGCCCATTTTTTGCCCTCGTATTCTCAGTCAATCGATTGTGTCTACTCACAAAATTATCCGTCAAAATGACTGGTTTGCGTTGAAATAGCTATTCTACATCGAGGAATATTAAAGTGGGCGTATCGAAGAGAAAAGAATTAAAGGCATGGATTAGCTGCGTGAAATCACTAAAAATAAGTATGTAACGCAGAATTTTTAAACTTGAAGAAACCACAAGTCTTCACATTGACGGTTGCCGTAAATGTGGCGTTCAGTTTTGGAGCAGTTGGACATTCAGCTTTAGGTAATATTCGCATTAAAAGTCTTGCCCTTTTCCTGCTTATTGCTTTAGCCAAAATAAATAAACAAAAAAAGGTATCTTTATCTTGTCTGTCAGTTACGGTCGTTAACGCATTATCTCATATAAAACACATCGTATATCGCATAGATTTAAAAGTAAATTCTTTTACGACTTGAGGGTAAGCGTTATAATAAAATGTTATTCACATATTCCACTTCACTTGTGTAGAGTTTTCTACAATTGCAGACAGGCTCAGTTAAGTTTGAAGCCTTTTCCCATTTTACTAGCAAAATCGTTATGCCACCACTTCTTTTCCTGGAACTTCTAGGCTAAACCAACTGATTGGTACGGGCTTATTCGCAAATTAGCTTTCCACGTCATTAAAATTGTGTTACAGAGAGCGGAACCAATGACAACCAGACGATTACATTTCATTTCATTTCGTTTCAACAGCGATTCGTATAGCCACTCTTCCGGATGATACAAAACAGACCAGGATGCTTGTGGTTCGAAATTGTTTTTCCCAATGTTTAGCTCCCTAGAGTGAACTGTTTGATAAAGCACTTGTAGCATATGCACTATGAATTTATTTATAAGCGTACGAAACGTTATCGCGAATTATTCACAATTTTGGTTTATTTTGAAAACACAATTATAACGTTTTTTTGAAATGCCTACGAATTGGCGCCATTTAAAAGCACCCTAGTATGGGCAGAGTTATTAAAGTTAGCAGCTATAAAGATCTGTTTGCTTCCCCTTTATATATATTGTATTGTATTTCTATGTGTTCCGAAAGTTTTATTAAATCTAACATAATCCCATCTATGGATACAACAAAACAGTAAATTCGTGAAACAAAATGCCGTTTAGCAGCGCTACCTTTCTTTTGTGTTAATCAAAATTTTAATTATTTTCTTTTCAATTATGCTGTTAGGTACATGGTTGATTTTGTTGTTGTTGTTGTTGCTGAGTTGTTCTACAGCATGCATTTCATGCGAGTCATGCGACTTCATTTTCTTGTTTCTCAGCCATATTTTGTAGTAATGTCAGAAATGAAAATGCTTGTGTCACCACCTGAAAGCATGATAAAAATAGTAAAAAAAAAAAAGAAAACATTCACGATTGTATATATACATGTATTTGTGCATATTAAGTGTTATCTATACTCATGTGTTTATGCACATGATACATACATATATATTTATATATATCATCATACTGAACGTAAACGATCCAGATCCATTGTAAACAACTTGCCAGCAGTTATCTTTACTGCACGTTCGCTATTAATCAAAAATATGAAAACATCGCGTTTTATTAGATGAGCATTCAACCACCACCGCGAACGCCACAAAGCATCACCAACTCTCACGCTATGACGGCGTAGCATTTCACCGAAATAGGCAAAAAGGAAAAACTCGACAAGCGTTAAGCATAAATATTGTAGAAAATTAACAATTCTGACTGTAGAACGTTCGCCCTGAGAGGTGGATATCACTTAATTAAATTGATTTAATGCTAATGGTGACTGATTGAGACAATTACGAACCTCTACACCCACAAACACGAGTAGACACAATTGAAAAGTAACCTGTAAAGATTTGATTAAACAAAAAGGATTGAATAACTCTTCCAAGGTATCACAAGCTTTCAAAATAAATTGATGCAAATGCACGCATTCAATTAGAGCCTCATGCAGGCGTCGCTTAAATGACTTATCTCCCTTCTTCAATATTTGTTGAGATAAATTTTCCAAGTCACTTAAATATTCAGTGGAATAAAGGTATTGATTAACTTCACGTTCATTATCATCTTGTAATGATTGAGAATCTCTGTTAACATAATACACACAAACAAATATCACAAAATTCAAACATTAATCAAACTAATTCGATAATTAATTATTAAAGTTTGTTTCACTTTATCGCCTTAAGAGTTTGTCCGCTCATAAGAAGAGCATGGCTATCTAAATTTTTTAGACTGCAGTATAAAACATCGAATTGTCCCAATACTATAATAATAATGGCTACGAACAGTGCTGAACCATTGCCAAAAAGTAAACCCATATTGAATTGGGCCCAAAATTGTGTTATGTAGACCAATTCGTAGATAAAAGGTAGCTTGGGAAATAAAAAAAAAGTTTTTTTTAAAAAGGAAAATTTTTCTATACTTTTTTTCACTTACCAGAGCATCAAAGGGATACCAACATGGTAAAGGCAAGGTATGTGAACCCATGCATAACGGAGCCAAAGCCCAAAAGACTACACCAATAATGCACCAAAGATTCCAATACTTAACCGCTTTGTGAGCCAAGTTATATGAGCAACGGTAACTGACGAATGTTACGCCAGCTAATGAGTGATGACGATGAAGTTGATTGATTTGTTGGAAAAGTTCCATTAAACGCTTCTGCCTAAACATCCAATAAGCCGAGGAGAACGACGCAAAAAGATATATCATGGTTAACACCAATGAATCTGTAATTTGCTCCAATTCCCCTGTTTCTAAGATATCGAATGTATTTTTGGCAAGAAACAATGCCACATGTAGTACTGAGAAAAGTACCAAGAAACCGTAAAGACGAGAAAACCAACGTTCTATCGGGCTTAGAAACGTAGGTATGTAAGAGCTCAAATCAAGAGGTATCTGACCCGTTAATTTCAAATATTTAATCATTAAGATAAACAGATTATCCAAACGCTCAGAATCCCTAATGGAATATAAAATGTTGGCTTTGCCACCGTGATAATCGTTTGACGCCATTTTTAGGAATGAATTTGAAACGCGTTTAACAGCCTTTTTTATATACAAACGAATAACGCTATGATGCATTTTAAACTCATTAACAAAACTTTAATTTTTGTTTGGCATTTAATTAGCTGATAAATTATAAATTATAGAAAGAATTTGAGGGAAGGCGTTTCGAAAACGAAACAAAGTAAACGAAAAGTAGTTTAAAAAAACGTCTTTTTCTTAATTAACACTTTATTCAGTTAATTATAACGCGAGTACAAATTGTTAACGGTACCAGGAAAAGTTTCTAACTTTGTCTTTGTGTTATTCTCATTTCTATACGTTTTTCTCCCACAAAAGTTGAAAATTAATTGCTGGCAAAATCATTAAATTCTTGTATATGCCTGTAACTGAAATACCTGAACAACTTACCTTTTTACAGTCATTTTCATTCATCATCTCTTCGTCACTTCACCAACCCCTAATTGACTGTATTACGAATTTTAGAAAGTTTTACCGGAACTTTAAATATTCATTTATAATACATTAATAACAGCAAAACTAACTTTCAAACCTTTTCAGGGAAATTAATATTCCAAGTAAAACTTATAATGTATTTAAAATGCAATTTCTATGCACTATAATGCATCGAAAATTATTGAAATGTTTCGTAAGAGATTTCATCAAGATTATTACAAATTATCTGAACAAAGTCGGACAAATATTTGCGCTTATAAAATATTTTTATTTATTTTGCAATAAAATATGCTAAGCTTTTCTTAAGAGCATTTTACTTTATTACTCACTTAATTGGCAATACACTCTTGGAAGCCTTGAAATGTTTAGCATACTTTTCAGCATAATTATTATTAATAGTAAATTCTGTATCATACACAGTAAGGGTTGAAAAACAATAGTTTACGAGCATAATTTTTGGAGTAAATAAAAAGAACACATTCGCTTTCGAAGCTGAAATAAATAAGCGCAAGCCAGATCAAAGCAAACATCTAGAAATATGCGACCAAAATGAAATGTCTGTTGTTTTTGTTTTCAACCACAGGTCGCAATTTTTAAAATATTTTGATGAAATTTGATGCACCCACGTTCTTTGAACCAAGGACGGACGCTATTGAAAATGTTTGGGACCACGTCCCAAAATGGAAATCATCAGAATTTTGAAAAATCTACGGCAAAAGTCATTGGATAATGCTGTTTAGGCATTCTAAATTGGTACGAAAAATTTGGTTTGGCTGGGGCAACTTTTTGAACCGTCTCTCGTATAACTATTCCCCTGGAAACTAATCTGGAAAAAGCATCTAATTCTCAATATTTCATGGTGAAAAGTACTTCATAATAGAGAATTGACAAAAAAAAATCAGAAGAAGACAAGAAACGATATTACAGTCAAGGCTGGCCACTACATCCCCTGCATCCCTTCTCCTAGTACAGTTATTCACTCGTTTTGGTAACATTTGCATAAATTACACATTTGCATTCCCATATTCGAGAACGCCGAAACCATCACATTACGTGATCCAAATTTAGCAACCTTAATTTACCTCCCAAAAATTTTATTATTTTTCAGTTTCCGTTTTAAAACGCAGAAATTGGACCTTCTCACCGTGTAAGAGCTTGCTTTCCATGACAACTTCTAGATATGTTAGCGTCTAAGAAATAGATCTATGTGATCCAATTTCTGCACCGTGTCACAAAATATTAAAAAAAATTTTCGGAAAGCCTTACTATTCTTGAGAAATCGTATGGGGTGTGGTCGCAGAAGAAGCCCTATGTGGTTCAAATTTGCTCCACTTATTTTCGTTATAAATCATTTACAATACCAGTACCTTTTGGCATACAAGGATTCACATTTTCTCAGAATCTTTATATGCAGTGGTATTCAAAAAATAAATCCACGTGGGCCAAATTCTTTGCCAAACTAGTATTACGAACCAACTTTCACTATAAAATAGTGGAAATTGACTGTCTTACCATATAACGATTCCGGTTTCATAGGAACGTTTATATGAAAAGGGATACAAAAAATTACTCCAGTCAAACCAAATATTTCATACTAATTTGGAACATTGAAGTACTAGGACTCATTGACTTTTGCCGAGAAATTTTGAAAATTGCAATTTTTTTCCATATAGAGACTTTTCAGAACAGTGCGTTACACAGGAAGTAGTCGAAAAAGCTAACCGATCCGAACCATTTTCAATAGCGTTCGTCCTTGGAGCAAAACTCGTCACTGAACCAAATTTCATTAAAATATCTCAAAAATTGCGATCTGTAGCTTCAACACAATTTTAGATGGACAAACATCAGGCGGACAGGGAAATAAACAGGCTTAGATCAATTCAAATTATGATTCTGAATCGATCGGTATAATAAAAGGTGAGCCTTTTTGGGCGTTACATACGTTCGCAATAATTTAATATACCCTGCACCAAAAGTAGTGTGAAGTATAAAAATAGCTCTATCGGAGACGGGCCGGAGAGAACATTGAGAATAGTTGAGAACTGAAGGGTGTCACTCCAGTACAACGTTTTAATATTCTGTTTTCGAATGTTTGTTTCCAATTACAAAATGTAGTGGGTGCAAATTCAATATGAGACCTGACTAATGCTCCGTACACTATTTTGGGGGCAATCCTGACTGATTCTTAGCCATGAGCTTAATGATATTGATGATATTAGTTAACAGTCTTTGAAAGCTCTCTTGTAATGTCCACGAAGAGTTAGGCTATCACTTAATATTCTGCCTAGAAATTGAAGCGATTTCACCTGATTGACTTTAATTCCTTTGATAAAAAGCCTAATTTTCGCGTTTGAGCTTTTGGCAAAATAAATTGTATTTGTTTTGCTAGCATAAAAATATAAAGTAACATAGGCACATGCATCAAAAAGAAAGATTAGCTTTAATAAAGAGATTATTCACGGCCACTGATAAGGATGAATGAGCAGACACAATTAATTCATCAGCATATTGAAAAATATGGGTTTTCTTGTCTTGAAAGTCATGCAAATTAGCTGTATATAGATGGAAGAGTGAGAGGCTCAAGCACTTGCCTTGGCTGCAAGTAATTGGTAGAGTACATTTCTCTCACCTCTTTTTAAGATAAATTCCTAACAGCCATTATCTTGTTGAGAGCTAAGTCTCGCTCTCTGTTCGGACAAGTCTTGTTTAGTGTATTGTGTTCATTTGAACCAATATTTTGAGACAATATATTTGATCACCTTGCACTGGTCAATACATTTAGGTGTTTTGCTATTATTAAGGCACCTATTCTCCTTGAAGCCAACATGTCGTCTGGATTTCTCCTCCGAAACCTAATAGCAGACTTTGTAGGAACATCGGAAACCACACTTTTAATAAAATCATTGATATCGTAATTTAAAGGGACGTTTTGGACTGTACCGAATTTTTGCATATAGGTTCTGCAAATTTATATTTTGAGGATTATTTGTAATGAACGAGTTGGCGTGGAGCGCAGTATTGAAAAGTAATCTGGCTCTGCCCTTGCTAATCGTTTTAAGCTCGTTCTACCAAAACTTTTAAGATATTCACAAAGGAAAAGTTCGAAGGGACACGTTTGCTATCAACGGTTTCACAGATCTCAATAAATACAGAGGAACTATACCGCATACTAAAGTTATATAAATTGATTTCAGAATTTAGAACACCTTTCGCACCTAAATCAGAAGCATTATCAACAACCTGGTTGTTGTATTGTTTTCAGTAATATTTGCATCTACAATAATCGGATCAGATCTCTCTCATCTCTCTCTCCATAAGGTGACAGACTAATGTTGTTTTAGCTGTTATGGCTGTTACCCCGGGGAACACTTACCAAAAGTCCACCAATAAATGAAACAAAATCTCTTTATTACATATTTTTAAGAGTCTCGACTGGTCGTGGGTTCAAATCTCAAATGCGCTAGAGTTTTTAATAATAATAATAATAATAATAACAATATTAATAAAAATAAAGCCGAAAGCCTTAGATGCTAGTGCTTTAAGACTTTAGTCTTAGAATTTATTCTCTGGCTAAATTTATGAAATAATAATAATAATAATATTTTTAAAAAGGAGTTTACGAGATTGTAAATTAAAACAATACTACAATTTTTCATTCAATCACTAAAGATTTATATCAATAATTATTTTTAATTTTAGTTTATTTTCCTTTAAATTAAAATAATCTTTTTTTTAAATTTTCTTCCTAACATAGAAAAAACACATCAGAAAAATTTTCACCTCCCGTATGCTTCGCCTGTTGATTGCAAAAGTTGTACACATATATACGCATACAATGTTTTTAAAATATTTGTTTAAGTAAGGTGCATCTACTATATAATAATGTGTGTTGAAATTTGATAACGAAACGTCGCGAATGTTCCTTTAATCGGTTTGTTTGTGGAGAGCTTTTGTATAAACTTATAAATTAAGTGGAACCAGATTAACTACCACTTTATCGCGATCATAAACAAATGTTTCGCTTAAAACTACTTATTGTTTGCATTAATTGAAGATTCCTGTCAGTATTAGTGCATTGTTTTTGCTCTCTATTGATTCAGCGGAGACCAATTAACATTTCATTTAGAGCTGCGCTTTCAATTTTATTCCACATAGATAGTATTAAAGTTTTTTTTTAGATTTTATGAAAAAATAGGCAAAAAAAAAACTCTGAATGATTTTAAAACGTTTTACGCGCTCCGAAAAATATGCTTGTGTATTTTCCCTTTTATTCAATTTTCTCGGTAAATCACAAACATTAAGGTAAACAAGTTTTTTGTTTATATTAAAAGGTTCGCAAACAAAAAACTGCATAAAAGCAATTTTTATATTCAGTGCCTTTCGCATTACCTTTTACGACCAAGGTTTCGCATTTTCTATGTACCTACCTGTCTAACTACCCTTTGTAACCTAGGAAGGTAACAGTTCATCCATTACGCTTTCGCTTTGGCTTTAGCTGCTGTTTTACTACCTAAGAGTAATCAAAACAAAAAGGTCAATTTTTTTATTCGAGAATAAAAGAAATGAAATAATAAGCAGCTACACAAACGAAAAACAAATCGGAAAACTAATTAGGCTCTTAAGAAACCGGCACACTTTTTTCATAAAATAATATTAGAAAATTTTCCCAAAGTCTAAGCTACTATTAGAATACTTAATTCACTCAGTTCGGTGCGAGTACAACTGCACAACAGGTACGTATTTCATGCATTCAAAATGTTTCCATACAATGTGCTATGTGCTCACAACTTTATTACCTTTAAATAAGTAATAAAAAAGTTTTGCTATAATACGTGGCGTGTCTTTAAGTAATGTTTGCTCCACGTCTAGTCCGCGGGTAGACAAGAGCATTTGAATTAATCTCTGCAGTAGGTTGAAAGGAAAATATATAGGTATTTTCTATAGTATTCCAAAGTAATTTGCATAATTTTCTTGAAATTATGCAAAAAGAAGTAGTGGTTTTATATGCGCATGGCACGTAAAGTCGAAAAATAGAAGAATATATAAACAGAATACAAAACATTTTCATGGCTTTGATAATAAACGAACTATAATGAAAGCGCGTGTATGTAAATATTACGATTATTACTAATAGCAGTGTTGAATAACATTATTTTAATAGCTTTTAAATATTTTAAATATCAAGACTATTATTAGAAGCTGCTTTTAGTAACCTAAAGTAAAGAAGGTTTAACTACTTCAAGGAAATTATTGCAAAAACTCATGTTTTTTTGTTTAATTGAGAAGTATGCTGTAAAGAGCAAAGGAAGGAATCATTTCACCTGAAATTGCATATACATAAGCATTTCATGTACTTTCAAAATTCTTTCGATTTTAACTTGTGTAGGATGCATATTGCATCTAAATATTTTTATACAAGCTTAACCACCAACTAAAATTAATTTTTATATACTTACGTTGCGTGTACACTCGATCTGGCATTTAGTTGCAAGTACCCACAAACACAGTACAGTAAGCAGAGGTTTATAGAGATTAGAAATTCTATAAAGTATACGTATATTTTTGAGTCGAAATCCATTTTCTTGGGTACTTTCGTAATCCTGTCTGCCTGTCGCCTGTAGTTGGGATAAAAACCTAAAATTTGGAACATGGTTCCTTTTTTAGTAGTCAAGTTTGATAAAAAGAGTATGATCGATCTGAACCTTCTTTGAATATTTGATTTCCGTAACTCTGCCGATAGTTTAGTCGCCAGCCTGGCCTTAAAGGGATAGTGATTGTAATTGATCATGTTTCATACATTTCAGCTAAAAGGCCAAGATGAAGAAGCTCTCGATTTGACACTCTCACGCTCAATAAAATATCTTAACTTACGTCAAATATCATAGATATGCTATAGGGTGCACACATATCCTTGTTACTTGTTTGCTTGAGATAAAAATCGTTTCTTTTTTTAAATTGTTTGTCAACGTTCCCACGGGTATTTAAAAAAAATGAGCAGAATAATTCGAAGAAAACAGACTATTTTGTACAAGTCGGGTCGACGTAGATTACAGTAGACTCTTTGTGAAGTTAACACGCTTTGGTGTGTTTAAGCCAACTTAAATAAAACTGCTGACTTTTTTATTACTATTCGTTCGAAAATATTCGGTAAGACTTATCGTAATATTTATTAGTTACTTCACTGGTCCGATCTTTGGACTTCACATTAGTCTCGGCAAATTAATAATCAATGTTTTTGTGGAACTATTGTTAATCCATGCGAATATAATTTATTAAGCTGGCACTCTTTGCCTATAGTTGTTAGCCGAGTATAATTTCTTTGAAGTAGGTCCACAATGAAATCAAAGATGTTCATTACAATGTGTCGGTAACTGAGAACTAAAGGAAGGACTTGTTAAATACTTGACGATAGCCGAACTGCCGCACTAAAATAGTTTAACCCATGATGCACCTGGTACAGTAGACGGTGTGAACGCGTTTAGGCGTTCTGACTTCCCATCTACGATTGCTCTAAGTTAGTCAGCTTTGTGCATGTAACGCTAGTGATAGTAACTAAGTAAATAGCGTCACATTAGGACTCTTGCTTTGTGTGGTACTCACAAAATTGCCTCTAAATATATTTTTTTAAACTGTCAGATAATTGATAGGGAGTTCGACTTTTACTTATAATAGATTTTCGATGAAAATAATTAAATACAACTTACAGGTAATATTTCTATACCCACCGGTTCTTATGCGGTTCTCAAGGTACTATAACGTAAAGTGTCTCTGGTGATTTTACGTTTTCATAAAACTTCTTTCTAAAATTAAATTCGCAGGACTGAGTTGTGTTAACCTTGACTTTATTTAGAATTCTTGGGAACGTCTATTAACACACTATTTTTAGGAACTTATATTTACATCGTATTTACGCTCCTTTTGGTCTTGCCCATTTGAATAGTTCGATTCAACTCTCTCGATATTTAGTAACAACAACTAATCAATACCGATCTTCATTGTGACTTTTTGCTGCTAACCCCTTTCGCCCGCAAAATGTTTTGCAAAATGTTGTTAATCGGTTGCGTTGGCATCGTAAATGTGTTAGGTTTGATGATCTTAGAAAATCCGCTAGTTTTCATGCAGACTCTTTTTATCTAATGTGGGGGTCTTGTAACAATACTTGCGCTTGTCCTCAAATATTGAATTTTACTGTTGGACTTTCTTTAATTCTTCAGCTGGTGCTACAAATTTGTTCTTGTCCTTCAATATACCTTAGCGCTTGTGCTGTGTGGGTAATCACATACGCCAAGAAGCAAGTGTTCCGTAAACTATCATATATTCTCCCTTAAGCTAATTGCATTTTGCTGGTGTTTATCTCCAGCCACACGCCAATTTAGCTTATATTTCAAAAAGCGGACCACGCCCAACTTATTTCTATTTTCTTTAAAGAATTTTCCTTTGCTTTTAAACTTAACTCCGCCAAGAGTCTAACCATTGAACGAAATTCCATATTTTTCAATAAAAAACCAAGACACTGCCGACTTACTTAATGTTTTTCATAGTGCCAAGATCATAGACACAGACGTCATCAGCCATGTGTTGTTGTGTGATTTTTTCCCTCTCGCATTGAATGTGGCTTTTTTTAAAACATTATAATTATTCCACTATTTATGGTTGTTTATATTACGTTTACGTTAGATTAACTTGTGCACAAAAGAATTACCCGAACATACATTAAGCTCTGTAATCCATTAGTAACGCGTAGGAATATTTGGAACGAATTTTTATAAATTTTAATGTCAAAGCACTTGATTGACTCTTAACTGTATACATTCAAAACAAACATTATATATAGCGCAATATGGCTATGGGATATATTTAGGTGTAGTATAATAAATAATTGACTTCAGGCACCAATTCATGCTCTTAATGTTAATCGCAACAAAACTTTGTTTCATAAATTTTTTAACAAAACAATTGAAAGATGAGTAAGAAAATCGGATTCTCTTGTTACTAAGTAGACGGTATAACAAAATGTGAACAGACAATATTATCACTTCTCTTCTGTGGATTTAATCGGTTCGGCGAGGGGAACATGCATATCAAGTTCATATGAAAACATATGGAAATGTATTCGCAAAGGCGTTATGACAATTGCCTTAACCACTGGAACGTCTTAAAAAAGGAATTAATTTTTTAACTTTGAAACGTATCTTAGAAATTCCCCTAAAGCTGAGAATAGCTTAATAATACTAGCTTGATATAAACATGGTATGGCTATGGTAAGAATAAATTTTAGCAGACGTATTTTTAGGGCCCCTACTCGTATAAGACTTCTCCTGAAAAGTGGGCTCTTATATGCAGCAACTTGTAACTTGTTTATATGTACAATGAAATATGGTGTTTTTTTTAAGGTCGCCTACGACTAAACTACCAGTTTTATTTTTTCTCTTTACTAACCATGAATGTAATGTAATGTAATTATATGCAATATGGATTTTTATGTACGAATATTGCATCCAAATGCTATTTTGGCGAACATGTATAAATTAAGTACAAAAATTGATTATTTTGAATTTCACGTCATAACTGTCGAACAAATATTTATTTATATATGTAAATATTCGATATCTAGAACATGGAAACTACAAAGCAATTGAAATGTACATTCTAAGCTCATTACATGATGGTTGGCTACATCACTT
Organism: Glossina morsitans morsitans; assembly: GCA_001077435.1. Lineage (NCBI taxonomy): Eukaryota > Metazoa > Arthropoda > Insecta > Diptera > Glossinidae > Glossina > Glossina morsitans. The sequence goes on from CCAG010011966.1 coordinate 85,009, forward strand.
GTGATGCCAGATATATTAAGTTGATGCGGATGTATGTGACACCCAGTAGGACTTACGAGACATCGACCTTAAATTATACCGATCTACGTAGAATTATGTCGTAAATCACGAGCATTTTCTGAATCTCTTTGAACATGTCTATACGTCTATAGGACTATTGTCTGTCGACATATTCCTTCGTTCAACTTACAGGTCGCAATGTTTGAGATATTTTAGTTCTCCGACATGTTCCGGCCCGGTGCCTTACTAACAAAAATTGCTGAGCCATAGTAGTTATATCAATGTAATATATGAATGGGCCACTTTTTTAAACATCCCCTTCCTTCCTAGAAAAAGGAAGCCTTTATAAAGTACAATGCTTTAATTTTTAGTACGTCGTAATAAAAACTTGCCCATAACAGTAATTTTGACCAAAGGTTAATAATAAATAGTTTTAAAGTTTCCATACCATGCATGAAAAGCAAACTTTTCTAGCCCTTAAGGGCCCTTATTTAGTACTTCTTAATTTAAATAGGTGAAGAATAATAAGACCTTTGACCAGAAAATGAAAATTGCTAAACTAGGGACACGCCTTGAGTCCGCTCGCATCTAAAAACTTCTATGGGAAGTACACTTTCAGTTAAAAACAATATAAACTTTTGATATGTTAATACGAAAATATATGAAGAACTTTATTAGGTGAGTTGTGAATGGGATTTAACCGTCAACCTTGCCCGACTTTGATGTTTTTACTTGTTTTTTATTTAATTTATTTGGCGCCCAAACGAACGTTTATCTTTTTATTTCCGCTGGTTTAAAATTTATACGAAAACTTAGTCAGCAAAGTTAGACATGCGGTGTAAGCTAATTCGTTAAAACATGTTTAAATTATTTTTTACGATTTTCAAAATGTTTGTTTGCATGAAATGAAAGGCAAGAAAGTTCCATTTCATAGAAAGACAGTAGTCACTGGGAGTCAGATCTAGATACCACAGTGGATAGGGCAATAATTCGTACTTCAATTCGTCCAATTTTGTCGTTATGCCTATCCATTTAGGACACGGTTTTAAGGACCAAAGTCGCAGGGCTTCTTTTGGTCGTAGTTGTAAGTTATGCATATGTATTTAACGTAGAACATATATATTTTACTTTCCAATAATTTTCTTCTATAGAAAGCAGTTTGCTATTCTCGTGTGAGTATGATAGGCACGATGTATGCTATAACTAAGAATTGAAAGGAAGAGAGACGTCAGATTCAAAATAACTTATAAAACCGATTGGCAATTCTGATCCGAATTTGAACCGAATGTAGAGAGGAGGAAAAATAGATATCCCCTTCCTACACTATCGAACCACCGACAAGATAACACACCACCGGCCGTAAGAAAATCCATCATCATCCACTTGGACTTACACACCATAAGTGCCAAATTAAGGATAATTCTACAGGAGGTCATTCCTACCGTCCGACGATCACAGACGATAAGATATTTAATTTGAAGTTTTTCATTTGACTATTAATTACTAGCCGTCAGTTTACATGATAGTCATAGTTTTATAAAATTCAAAGATAATCTATAAAAGGGAGCATAACCATTAAAGGTTCCCTCGGATGTACATATATATTGTGGCAGTTAGCCATTGACTTAGGCGAAGTAAATGCTCCATAGAGACTAAGTGTCTTCTTTAGTATTTCCCGTATGAATGAACGAAGTCGATTTATAAGGTTTAATCGGACGGTGCCGTTCTTTATTCGTGCGAGGAAATATAAACATCGAAGCTAAAGAAGAATAAAAATCCTTTCAGGATTTTCTTTACGTTTTCTGATGCAAATCTAATGTACTCGAGCATTGACTGCGTTCATACCTTCATAAATTTAAATCAGCAAATTACCACCCAATTGTTGCTTTCGACTGTCAAACGTTACCGTTAACGTAGTATTGGATTTGAATGTCACTTTTTTCCATCAAAAGCAACACAATTTCCATTGATGTGAAAATAATAGAAGAATAATAATAGAACCATTAAAATCGGTCTAAGCGGTAAAAACATTATCGGAGCGATAAACGTGTTTTGAGAATTGACCCCCAATAAAGATAATGCTGATTTTTTTCAGAGACCGATTGTGCCGGTTTCGGATACCAGTCACCGACTTGTTGCATCGAAATAAACATGTATTGCCATCCTAAAAATTATGTGCATGGAGACTTCGAGGCGGTGCTTTCTATTAAGTTGACACATGAAATGTATTGGACGGTCAATGCCAAATAATATAACCGACAACTGTTGGAAGTGAAGCGAGAGTGAAAACCAAATGACTTTTATTTACGGAAATGCATGACAAACGAATATTCAAGACTTTTAATACTTAAATCGTTCGGGCTTTTTTGGAAGAATTATTTTTCTTCTTTTTAGATTGACAGCACCTTAGCTAATATCTGCGCCAAATTAAACACCAACATCGGTGATTGATAGGATAGGTTTATTCACTTTCTTGTAAAACAGTACAGTTTTGGCTTCGTCTGTAGCTCTTCAAACAAGTCAAAATGATTTCCCCGTAGTGAACTTGTTTTATGTCGAGAGTCAAAAATCATATCGATGATTGCGGATTTAAGTTGAATTTTCTTTGACAAACTTAAGGAACCAACACTCCGTAAGGAAATGCTTCGTAAGACGGTTTTTGTCATCGATAGGCGATTTTTTATCTCGACTTAATTGGTGTGGTATTCATCGATAGATGAACCTTCTTTGAATATCTGGCACCTGGTCTAAAAAGGGAACGTACTCCCTCTTTCTTTTTAATATTTCGGAGGCCGAATTTCAATCTTTGTAGCAAAAAAAATACGTTTTTTTGATGGAAGCAAGCGAACATATCTAATCAGTAACTAAAGATGTTGGCATTATCTATGTAAGTTAGGATGCTTTCGACGTAAGAAAAAAGAAAAGAAGAAATCTTTTCGAATAAAGACGGAACTATAATTGAATTTATAATGTTTTTACCTTACTTCGTACCTTTAAAGTGTAAGAATTTTCTTCGAATACATTTTTATATCAAATTTTATTCTTTTACTTTAGTGTGAAAATTGCAATGCATTGGATGTACAGTTCCAACGCAACTCAACACAAAATATACAGTCGAGGTAAACCAAATTGCGGCAGCTTATGGGCCAGCATTCAAATGTGATGTGGTACCTCATTATTTAGCAAAGTGGGCAAAAGTAACCCAACAAAACAGAACCTTTTTAAATGCAACCCATACCACAACCCCTACCATGCAATGCGTATACACTTGTTGGCGTTTAACATATTGTTGTTGTAAACAGCAAATATACATTTCGAAAATAATAATTTGAAAACTAAGCACGTTTTTGGTGGGATTAAACATATTTTAGAATAGAAAATTACAAAAAAAAACAAAAAATTATTATACAACAAAAGCATATAATGCAATTTTAATGTATTAAATTCATTATAAAGCCAGCTACTTCAACCTTAGGTATGACTTCAACTAGAACTACTTGAGCACGCCTTGGAACGCATGTTGAATACTTACCTCAATCTGGGCTTTACTCACGGCTTATCTGTTGATTGTGTACATATTGGGTATAAAAGATAAAATGAGATAAGGTAACAGGATACATTACGTCCAATACAACACATATTGATTTCGAATCAATGCATATTAGGTGTGCAAACATATTCCTGCGCTCATTCTAAGAGACATTCATAATCTAGTTTTGAGCAGTTGCTAAACTTTGAGATCTGCATTTGAAGACACTATGTGTATGCTTTATCCCAGTGATGTGTACACAACACAGTTTTCGAGATCTTTGCACGAGTTGAGTGCTATGGAAAAAAGCCAAATGTAGCAAGTTTTACCTTTCCTGCCTGTTGCAAAGGAAGTTACATACTAATGGATGATAAGCAACGGATGCTTACATAAGCGTAGTTTAGAGAACCATTGACTTCGACAATAAAGCCGAATATATATTCCACCCGCTTTTAGGAACTCAGCTGGGCGTAGTGTATTAAGACTGAAAATCACACATATGTAAAAACATTCGCCTATAAGCCTGAAGACTTTAAAGTTGGTTCTTTATGAGCATTTTATTATAATTATATTAAACGCAGCCTCGTTTCTGCTTATAGCCACCTACTTACCTGATATTTAGCTAGCGGTTTCCCATCATCCTATATAGTTCGCCATCATTCCTTTTACTGTTTTGGAATCACTTCCTTTGGTACAATGAACACAAAAAGCCTCTATAAGATTTTTCCAGGTCCAGTACTCTTCGCCACACTAGCTTACATTTAATTCAATCACTGAGCAAAACTTTTACAACGAACGACAGTAACTATTGACACACGCAGTGGATTTGCTGCATACATGCCTCGGTCAAACTTATAGAACTATTTGCCGAAGACTCCATATTCTTAGTCAACGTAAGCTACAGAATCTATTTAGACATATCTGACTATTCGTTCTCTTGCTGAGAACAAAGCATTAAAAAGCCCTCTTCGCCCTTTTTCCAAACAAATCGAATTTCCTTTCAATTAATACCTTACGCATATGAAGCTTTTATATGTAATTTCCGAAATAAAGATATTTACCACGTTTCAGTTCGTTAAAATAAAATTTTATTTAAAAGAATTTTTTCATTTATCATTCGTTATACTATCATCATTAATTAATTCATTTATTTATTTATTTACTTTTTTTTGGTTCTTTTGTACTAATACTTGGGTATAACGATTCGTAAAAGCACGTCATGCAAGCACATATGCGGCGAGAATGTGGGGGAAGAGAAGTCGGGCAGGACTTTAATGGCTCCAAAACTCTTGTTCTTTATATTCTTTCATGCATATTTTTAACTGTGATATAAGCAACGCGAAAATGAATGCATTGTTACGAATATACGAACAAATGACTTAATTATTCTATTTAAGAAGAAAAAAAATTTTAAATATCAAGTTCCAACAGCTTAACGTAAACTGGCCTTTCAATATATTTTAAGTATGAAATTCTTTCTCATAATTCCTGTATGAGAAGAGAGGCCAGTCTGCTGCTCTGTAAGTCTCATAATGAACTGGCACACTCAGTAGATGAATTTCTCAATGAAGCTATTTTGGTGATTATTTGCATGGCAAGCTTATTATGCTGAAAATTATTTATTAATTTGTTTACCCTTTTTTTGTTAAAAATTGTTATTATTTTAATTATGACAAACAAGCAATTATTGCATAAAATGAAAAGCTCTAGAGTTCAATAGTAATTTTGCGAAATGGCTTGAATAGCACGCACTTATACACACACTCATGCACACATACATTTTATAATTAATTAACTTGTTATAGCACTTATTAATAATAAATTATAACAGTTACTCGTTGAATTTAATATAACGGCAGGATAACATTTTATTGATTGAATTAATGAAGTTTTTCAAATCGTATCAATCCGATGCAAGATTTGAATCCAAAAAGAAATAAATGAAACCGATCAAGAGATCGGTTTAAATTCAACAATTAGACGTCGTTCACTGATAATATGAAAAACAATTCTTCTGTAAGTTTTCTCTCAGGACAAATTCCTATTCATACATGCGCGCTAAAAAAATTGATCGCTTTTGATCGATTAGAAATATATCAGATATAACTCAATCAGGCCTTTCATAAATATCCTTTATTGGTGTTACCAAATTGTTTTTATTGGAGTACAGAAATTATTATTATATTCTTCGCTTGACTTGCTTTATATGTATATATAGCATGCTATATATGTTTTTTCTAGTGATTGTTCTGATCCATCTGAAATTTAATACCAAACTAGAAAGATCTAAGCAAAAAGAACAACTATTTTTAATGGCTATAATTTACTAAATAAAGAATAATTACTATTTTCGGATACTGCTCGTATACTGATTTGTTTGATAGTTTGACTAAACTGAGAAGAAAATGGATATAACCAAATTTGTATTTCCACGCAATGTTTTGTAATCGTAAGCGGGATTTCAACAGACAGACAAAAAAAAAACTTGCGTCGCATAGGAGAATTTTATCTTTCCAGTTCTTTTTTTTTGCATTCGGATGTAATCCATAGATTCAACTTGTTGCCTACTATTCCAATATGGGCGACGTTAGGGATTTTTAAAACTTGCAAAGCCAAAACCTCTAGACAAATGCACGAACAGTTTGGAAAGTGTAACGTGGCCGAGAATTCTACCCTAATCATATTCATAAGTCTTACGAACAGCCTGACACAACTGTGGCGATCCTCCGCTATACATAAAAGTGTCTGAAACCGCAACACTCGGGCACCACTTGTAGTGTGACACATATAGAAATCAACAAAAGCAAAAATTCAAAAATAACAGGAAGAGAGACATTACACGGCACACTACAAAATTATAAAAATGCATCTCCTACTAATCTAACTAAATAACAAGTGGCAAGAATGCATTTAAGTCAAGTGCCCTTGTTCCTTACTATCATTGTTTATTATTTTCATTGTTAGGCATTTATGCCGACGTAAACATGCATTTTACTTTTGTTTAATGTTTACTTCAAGCAAAACTAAAGAACAGGTACGAATACCAGAACCTTTTAAAACAAAAGACTCTTCCAATCGTAAATGATCAAACTGAGCGTGTGAGTCCGCTTTTCATGTTATGTTAGCTAGTAGCATGTGGTGAAATATAGTTCGGCAAAGAGAAACGAGTCCAAGCGGAAACAGCCGAGCAAGATAGATAACACATCAGAGGCAGAACTCATTGTGAAATCGGAGAAGACTTATCCATTTAACTCGTCTCTCTGCGGGACGAAAATCTTCGAGAGTCTTATAAGTAAATGCATCAAATCTTTCACCATTCCGCCTAATACATTTCTTCAAGGTATAAAGACTTATTATCGAGAACAACTCTTATAAGTAGGATTTCGAAATATAGAGCTATCTAGTCCAAAATTACCATAGTTGCCTCAATATTTTTTACTAATTTTCATTATAAAATAAAAAAATTAAATTTTGTTGCTCTTTTTTGTTTCATTCCATCCGATTTTTCGTATTCACCTAAGAAACCAAAATGCTATTTCCCATGGATTTTTAAGCATAGAAAATTATGTTTTTTAAAACTTTATTTTCAAAACTCTCCATATCTATCGACGTGCGTAAACAATGATTTTGAATCAATTGGTGTAATGAAAGGTGGCTTCGTATAAATATTCTTCCGAGGGGCGCATACAGCCGCATGAACTTAATGTTCTAATTAGCACAAATGGTGCAAGCTATTCCCCTATATGACATCAAAAGATAGAAAATAAGCAAATACACTGTAGTGGGCTAGAAGTCGTCACTAAATATCCTACATCACCTCGCTTATAACAATTCTTCATATAACTATTTTTCAAAATAAGGCTTTTGTGGGGAATGGTCGCGAAAGTGGTCCGATACAGCCGAATTTCAATCGGGTGCTGCTCCGTGAGGCGAAACACATCGATGTGTCAAATTTCAGTAAAATGTCTCAAAAATTGAGCGTCGTAGGTTGAACACAAGAATACAAGGCAAACTGTTGGACAGATGGACAGACAAGCTCAGATAATCTGTCTATGAAAAGGTGTGTCTATCTCAAGTCTTTCTGGATACACAAACTTAATACATCCTTGCACCACAAGTAGCTAAGCGTATAAAAACGCCTACAATATATTAATACATTAATATATTAATGCATTGTCTAATTATTATATAAAAATTCCATCCATTGCCTTCAGTAATTATTATTAACCATTTTACATTTTAAAGTCAATGCACTTGGTTGACTCCTAACTGTGTATATTCAACACAAATACCTCAAATAATGTGTTAAATGTTAAGAACACTAAACGACAATGTTTCTTTAGACATTGCATAATAAATAATTTGTTTCAAGATCCAATCCACACTCTAACGTAAATCGTAATAAAAATTTTGTTAAGGCTTTTTAATTAAAGGCTACGTCCATACGAATATCGTTTTCTCTCGCTACTAAATACAAGCCGCAAAAAAGACGCAAACAAACGATTTTATCACTTTCCTCTACTATTGATTTTATGGAGATTTCAATTCCGATTGACAAGTGACGCAGTCAAATATATATATGATAAATTTTAGATCGCTATAGCTCGCAATTTATTAAGTTTTACTCGATTCATAGAAGTGGCCCCAAAATGAGGCCTATTTTGAACTCCGATCTGCGGAATTGAACCTTTGGCCTACAAATCAAGTTTCAAGTTTTTACGCGAAAACCTCTAAAAATGAAGTGTACAGTCGAGCTCATTAAAACACCGATATACACAGTACTTTTTTTACTTACTTTGCATTTCTTTTTAGTTCTGTACAGCTAAAGCAATCGGTTTAAATCACATAAATCTCCAGGGTAGTAGATTTTAATCAACACATGTACGAATGTTCATCCATGTACACACATCCATGTAGACACATTTTACTGAACATGTTGCACATAACACTTTTTACACGGTTTTTAAGTGCACATGATTTAGAAGCGCACTTCTCGTTATTACAAAACGAATGAGGAAACTAATATACGTGCATTCGGTATTGATGACTGTAAAAGCAGTGATAACTGCCTGCATATTAATTGCCTAATTTTCGAATAAATACTTCTAGTCATTGCCTGGACTATCACTAATTTGCAACGAAATCTATTGTAGTTAAGTTTCAACTATCGTGGTCAGTGCGTAAAAGCGGTCTATTGATGAAGATGAGTCCAATATTTATCATTTTAATTTGTACATTGCTGCTACTGTTGTTCAATTATGTCTGGTCGAGACGTAAATATTATAAAGTTTATTGGCAATTGCCGGGACCTTTTGGCCTACCGTTCATTGGCTTAGGTTTAAACATGTTGAAGCCAGAAAGTGAGTATTTTCCAACGAATCTATGAAAATATGTTTTTTTTGTTTTTCCGTTTGTTTTTGTTACAGAGCTTCTTCAATTTGTGGAAACCTTATCGCAAAATTATAAAACACCTTTTATTCTTTGGATGGGTGGTAAATGTTTTCTTTACGTCAACGATCCGAAAACTGTGGAAACTGTATTTCATACCACCCAATGCCTTAATAAAGGCGACTTCTACAATTTCGTCAGTGACGTCATAGGTGACGGTTTGTTTACATCGAGTGGTAAGCGAAGCAGTAGAAAATTTGTTGCGTTCGTATTGTTATTATACCTACCACGGAAGCGAAGAGTTTATTCAACTTGTCAAAATGACACTCGGAGAAAGCTTCAGAGGCAAAGTATATAAACTCTTAGCTGGCATCAAATTTTGCATTGATGTAAATTTGTCTTTCCGTCAACAGCAAAACTGAACCTCTCGTCTTCAAGTTTGTTGAAAACATTGGAGGTTTATGCATGCAGTTTCGTATTGAAACCAACCAAAAGTCGCTCAAAGGGCACGTTCATGCCGCAATATAAATTGAAAACGCCTCTGCTTTCTGGAGTCTTGCTTATTACTCATAAACCATAATAGATGCACGATAAAAATTTCCACGTGGAAGGTGCACAAAAGGTGCCATTGAGTGTAGAAACTTAGGCGTTTCCCCTCTTTTTTAATCACTTTTAAGATAAATGATAAGATGGTTAAGATTCGGTCCCGGCCGCATATACTTTCCTTGTTTGTTTTAATTTTTCCTTAATTGGATATTTTTCTTTACATACTTTTCAGCACCACGTTGGCAAAAGCACCGTCGACTGATACAACCTTGTTTCAATCGCCAAGTTCTACATGAATATATGCCGATTTTCAATAAAGAAGCTAATGCGCTTTTGCATAAATTATCACTATCTCAAAATCAACCTCTGGAAATATATGGATGTTTAAAAGAAAGTGTTTTAGGCATTTCTTGTTGTAAGTATATAAGTCAGTCATTCCAATTTTTGAATATAATATATATAGTATCTAACTAATTCATATTTCGAGTTTTGTTTTAAGAAAAGCTTGATTTGCGAAAAAGTTTATTTCACTTTATTCATTGTCCGGGGAACGAAGAAAAACGTTTTACATGTTGAGTCAATCTAACAATCAGGTCTCCTCAGGTCTCTGAAAGGACCGAAACAATGACCTGGTATCTAACATAAAAAGCAATTAGGAAGTAAACAGGAGGCACAAGTTTTGCAATGCGCGGTTGGTATAGCATCACAGACAACTAAATGACAAGACGACACAACATTGCATTAAAAGTACGACCTAATAGCATCTCAAGCACTTTTGGTGTTTTGATATCAATAACAGTAGTAGCGCAGTGAATTAGTAGCAGGGACAACGAAATGCACAGATGTTCCAATATTTTATTCAAAATCGGGACTGGGAGATTCTTTGGGACTTTTTGTGTATATGTTACGGTAACAACGGTAGTAAAGCTGTTAATTGCCAGCTATTTCTATGCTTGCTCTTGCATTCCCCTCATTTATATCGTCGTCGTAGAGCATTCTAGAATATACAGTGCAACACAGTAACTCATATGCGATATGGTAAATTTCAAAAATATGTGTTAGCAAATAAAGTTAATAAATACATAAGTAATAAGTAAATTAGACAAAGATACATTCCTTTTAAAACGTAATCTTTCTTATAATGAAAAATTTCTTCATATTTCTTCATTGAATTTCTGATATATTTCTTCATTGAAATTTGTCAAAGCATTTTCTTTAATTCTTCAAAATAAACGATGAAAAGAAAACAAATTATATATGCTATATACACATCTGCCGTTTGGTCTGTTTTCGTGCATACCCATGCAACTTATAAAGTAATATCTGATCAGCAGTTAATAAAACGCTTTCGATTTACCTAAGCGTTTGCAAGGCAGTGCACCAACAAAGCCACGTTTTGACCATGATGAACACAAGTCGTTAGTTGATTACCGTAAACTTTGCTTTTTATTTCAAGTTCCCATTGTCTTAATGAACTAGCTGGACATATAATCAAATAAGTTTGCTAAATTTTCAAATTTTTGTTTTATTTGGTTTTTATATCCAATAAAGAAAAAAGTCATCTGCTCCAAGCATGTTAGTTTTAATAAGACCATTAACCATGGCAACTCGAACAAAAAATCTAAAGTTTCAACGTAAGTCTCTTCTAGGAAGAGCTTTATCTCTCAATCTCAATTTTTCTTTACTGTTACGGGTTATTGTTACGGGTTACTGTTAAGTTGCAATACCGTCGGCAAAATGACAGTTCTGTTACGGGCTACTGTTACGGGTTACTGTTAACCTGATGACAAAAAACAAAAACCAGCTGATATTCTCATATCTCTCTCAAACCATGCATATATGCCCACATATTCACTTAAAAGCACAGAATTGTGTATGTTTCTGTTACGTCATATTAAGAAACTATTAACAGAATCCGTACCCACATAAATAATGTGAATGAAAGAGCAAGCATACAATTAGCTGCTAATTAACAGCGTTACTACTGTTATTGATAACAGATACACAAAAAGTCTAAGAGAATCTCTTACCGTGAATGTATTTCGTTGTCTCTGCTAGTAGCCATTTGTGTGCTTGTCTGCTTTATACAGTGAGAATTCTTAAAACTGTTACACTGTATCGAACGCTTACAAAGTCAGAGCATAAAGATAGAAAATGCGCTATAGTATACAAATAAAAACGCCTTGTTGATTGAAATGTTTATCCTTGGTTTATTTATTCACAAAGAAAATATTTTTCTGAGCCAAATTTTTGTCAACCAGAAAACTTGTTCTTTGTCTGCCATTTTTGTCTGACATTTTTCTAGTTTATATTTTTTTGAAGAAAACGTTAGCACATCTTGCTATTTAGTTGTCACCGATAGTAGCACCTTCCATTTTTAACCGATCCGTCTCAATCTGTTCCAAAGACCGTAGTCTTTGAAAATGACTTTATAGCATTGTGTTCCTTATCTTCACCTCTAACTGCAATTAAAATAACGGCAGTTTACAGAGTTCTATCGAGTTTCTTCTTCGAATTCATGTAACTCTTTAAACTACGGTGGCCTCATCTTGCTATTTAGCTGTCACCGCTAGTAGCACTTTCCATTTTTAACCAATCCGTCTCAATCTGTTCCAAAGACCGTAGTCTTTGAAAATGACTTTATAGCATTATGTGCTTTATTTTCACCTCTAACTGTAATTAAAATAACGGCAGTTTACAGAGTTCTATCGAGTTTCTTCTTCGAATTCGAATAATTCTTTAAACTACGGTGGCCTCCCCAAAGGCACAGTTTTGTGTCACATATCCGATACCTCTCTATACTTAAAGGTAAGGATTTTTCACCGATCTTAATACAGTGTAAGAGAAATCTCCGCTTGCTGAAGGTATGCCAGCGTTTATAACGCTGAAAAGTCTTGTTTGTTGAAATTAATTTAATGAAACAATAATATTAAGATTTTGATATTTTTAATACTTTATCGTTTTGATATTTTAATTTTCTCCAACTATCATGGCCTGTATTACGTAACTGTATGTTGTTTATTTAGTAACAACAATGGGTAAAAAAATGGACTTTCAACATGACAAAACATCGTCAATCATATTCGACTCTTACAATAGGTAAGTAAACTACGCATCCACCTACCCTAACGCGAATTTATTTAGAAGTTCTGGCGTCCCTCAGCCAATTAGTTACGTAATAATTTCAACCAGTATTAATTTACATTATTTCCTATTTTATTTCTCATCTCTCGACGTACTGTGTACTTTTTAGTTTAATTGAACTGTGCGTTAAAAGAATGCTGTCACCCTGGCTGTATCCGAATGTCATCTATCATTGTTCAAAACTTTCTCAACGGCAACAACAATCCGCTACTAATCTCCGCAAATTCGTTGAGCAAGTAAGTAAACGGAAAAAAGACGCCCTCAACGGGTATATGTGCATGTTCGTTTTCATGTATATATAAAATAGTGAACGTTAGTCATATTTGAATTGAAAAGCAAACCGTATCTATGTAACTGTGTGTAGTTTTTATACTTTGTTGCTTACGTTTTCCTCTCATTACATAGATGTTGCAACAAGGACACCAAAAACAACAACAACAACAACAACAACAACAACAGCAGCAGCAGCAGCTTAAAACTAGCGACGTCAAACTGTCTTTGCCATTAGCAGCTACGCCGTCCAAAGCAATGCATCATACCAGCAACAACAACAATAACAACGAAAGCAACAATAATGACAATTGTAAGATTAGAGCTGCTAGTAATGTCAGTAGCCATTATAAAGTTGCTGGCGTAAATACTAGCAGTGTTGAAAACATTGATGACGGCGATGACAGCATTAGCAAATCAAAGGCAGTTTCTTTCATAAAAAAAATGCTTAATTGTATTGAATTAAATCAACTGACATGGCAAGAGGTGCGAGATGAAGCCAACGTTATTGTGGCGGCGGTAAGTACGACTAAATGAACGATGACATTGTGAATACAAAGGCATTATTTATTTAAATAGCTCGCAAGGATTGAAAATCACTTGCTATCGTTACTTAATTACGCTTCTATCCTCTACGAGGACCACATCTTAACTCAGCCGTTCGAATTTTTTATATTCATTTTCAAAATCGCTATAAACTGTTCCGTTTCGAATACAATTCAAAATCACTGTTCGCTTGAACACTAATCCACGATTACTTTTTAGTAAGCAGGATATAAGCAGGAAGCAGGATAATAAGTAGATATAAAAAAAGGAAAAATTAAATTGGTCTAACAAATTGGACACAGTAGTATGTCGTTTGATGGTAATATAAAGCAAAGATTTTCTGTTCCCATAAACTTCGCATGTCACATAATTTTTATTATGATAAGCAGGAAGTGAACAAATTCTTGCTCGGATGCATGCTAATTTGGAATTTAACTTGACAGCAGTAAAAAAGGAATCATTTGAGCAAGAACTCATTTTTCAGGCTCGAGCATTTGAAGCTGTAAGTTTTGCTGTTCGTATCAATTGTAATTGCTGTTGGTTTCAATAGAAATTCGCGTAGTATCCCTCGGTTACTTGAACTTCAATTTGCCACAAGTTGCCAGATCTTTGTCGCGGATTGCTGCCGTAGACTATTCATGTTTTGCTTTTATTACCTAACGACGCGCACAAGAGGCGAGTCCCTTCCTCGTGAAATTCGATTCGATAGATTTTAGCAGACAATTTTATAATGAGTTTTCTGCAAATTCTTTTTGGACTGCTTTTGGACTCTTGCTCCATTTTTGCCACAAACATTACCGGCAGTCGACGTGTGCGAAACTCATAATACGCTTCGTGACTTCCCGCCCAAATAAAAAAGGCAAATTTTTTCCCTTCACAATCAATAGCCCAATTTGTGCGCCGCCCCTTCTGACGTCATTTGTTATGTGTGATTGTAAGAATTTTAGCACTTTATTCACATTGCCCGCAATAAATTGCTTACACTATCTCTTCACTTATTTTGTTACTCTTAACAATAGTCTCTGCTAGTCTGAGTTGGTCTCGGATAAGGAAATAAATTTTTATGGATATAAAAAACGAAAATTGTGGTTTCTCATTAACCTCGGAACACGAAATGAAATTTTAAGCACCTTGCATGACTTCTTTTGATTTTTCTTTTTCTTCTCTGAATTTAATAAAATTATCTTTTACTTTGCCTTTCTTGTTCTTTACACAGACCTTTGAGACTACCTCAACGGCTTTGTACTTAGTATGCTTGTGCTTGGCCATGCATCCCGAATGTCAAGAAAAATTATATCATGAACTTGACGAAATTTTCTCTACAGTTAATCATGACAATCAACCAAAAACTATTAAGGGAAACATAATGGATAATAAACAATCATCATTAAGCAGCAGCTGCAACAAAGAGAACACTAACAAAAAGTTCGATAACGGACATCAGTTAATACTTGATGATATAACAATAGAGCAACTGGAGCGTATGCAGTACACGGAAATGGTAATTAATGAGGCTATGCGTCTCTTTGCTCCTGTGCCTATGGTGTTGCGACGGGCATCCGGTGATTTTCGCCTAAGCAACGGTGTACTTATACCTGAGGGTACACAAATTGCTATCGACATCTATAATATGCAACGCAGCATTCAAATATGGGGACCAAATGCTAAACAGTTCCGCCCTGAAGAGCATTTTTCTAGTAACGCATTTAATCATAAACAATCCTTTGCCTTTGTACCCTTTACTAAGGGATTGCGTATGTGTATCGGATATCGTTATGCTCTAATGCTGATGAAAGTCATGCTAGCAAAAATTTTTGTCAATTTTCGCTTGCACACTACAGCCACTCTGGACGACCTAAAGGTAAAAGGTACTATTTCGTTGAAATTGCAACATTATCCGTTGTGCAAAGTAGAGCGAAGAACAAGACGAACAGAGAGGAAAGAATAAGAAACGAACTCAATTTAATGCACTTCAGTAAACAGAATTAACGTATTTACGCACACTTACTTACCTATGAAAGAGAGTGCGAAGGGAATATACAATAAATTTACTCTATCAACCACGGAGAACCGCTAAAGGCACGCACACCGGTAAAGGCCATAACTTAATATTCATAAATATACCATTAATGGCAAATATTTTGAATGAAAAAGAGAGAAAAAATCCAATTAAACGCTGAGGCCATAAAATCATTAAAAAAAAAAGGCTCATAAAAATTCTTTAACGATTCTGACTATGTCGTGCTTATTCCACAGAGAGAACTGAGAAGCAGGGAGCAAAAGTAAAATATTAAAAAATAATTTAATAAATATTTAATTTTATCACTTGTTGAATACTTGTATAAAGCAGTCCCTTACCTAAATACACACACGCACACACACAAACATGTGCACGCAACATTGATCGACGTGCAGTATTTTCTAAGCACTATGTGAGAGAGGTTTAAGTCTAAGTCTATTACACCTTATGTAAACACATGGAGGTGGACAATGCAGACATTGGGAATACCCAAAATTTCAAAACAAAATTAAAACAATATCCAACTAATCCTCCAGATCTCTAGTTAAGTTTTGTTGTGGGTAGGCGGGTAAACCGAGTAAGCCACAAGTGCAAGGATTTGATATCCAGTTTGTTCTTCTTCAAAAAGTTAATTAGCCGTAGCTATGACAGGCAATGAAACGAATATGTCTAAATCGATTGCTTTAGTCGAGAAACAATTTCAATTAAGTATTCCTAAGCACTTCAGAGGTTTGGTAATCTCTCATTTTGAATGGTACGAAGAACTTTGTTTCTCTCTCGACGCTCTGGTTTGGTACTTTCCCATCTGTTTGCAAGTTTCTGGATTTCTCTCTATCGCAAAGAATCGCTGACAATTAATACTGACTTAATTTCTGTTAGCGAGTGTGTCTTTTTGTCGACCTGCTTTAATAAAACTCCATGTCGTAAAAGAAAGAGAAGGTTGAAGGTCACATCTCCAAGCGAAACTTGATAATATATCTTCACGCCCTCCATGCCAAAATTTGATTCTTTTGATATACAGTATTTGGAAAGACTATAAAAGATGCGATCAGCTGGGGTTGCTATACCATACCATCTAATCCTGTAAAGAAAGATAGAAAAACAAGCAGAAAAAGGAAAGTCAAAAGCGATCTTTTGGTACCTCACCTTTGAGTCATTGCGCGTGGTAAAGCTCAGATAAACTATCTCTGAAAATATAATTTCACGACATTCAAATCCGTTTTAGGGGCTTAAGGTTTAACCTTGTCTTTTATATACATTTCTTTCGAAGCTCGTTCCGTAGCAGTCATCCCTTTCCCGCTATATTCGTTCCATAAATTATTTTTTTGGACAGTAAACTCTTAAGCTACCTAAAAGCAATTTTTAAACAATTTACAATCATGCTGTTGCTTTGCTTCTCATCTGTCAGTAGATGATTACGAGCTGTAATCCAGCGGGAAGTAGATTGCTCTGCCTGGCAGTACCCAGCCACTGTGTCAATTATTCATTCATTTACGCAATGAAAGGAAATTCCCTTTTGTAATTACTGTAACAAAACTACGGTTGTTGAACATCAGGTTCTACTTTACTCTATATATGCTATAAGTAAAAGTTTATAATGAGCTGAATGGCTTTACATAAGCACTCAAAAAAGACTAAAATAAGCTGATGAGAAAAATTAGAATTTTGTTAATAGTTTATTGTCATTAACGGCTCCGAGGAACCTGGACGTGTTAATCCAGCATGAAGAACTACCATGCTCCTAACTACAAATAATGCTCATGGCTTTTTGACAATAAAGTTTTTCTAAGCCGAGTTAATTCCAACGCACTTAAATGGCTTTAAGAGATGAATCTAATTAACATAACAGAACATAATCAAATTTTTAATTCGGCTTCGGAATAACAGGAAGAACTTCTGAAGAGGATAACATTGCTGATAATAACCCCGCTAAGACATCGTGCTATTTCCTGCAACATAAGGTTTAATTACACAGCAAGCCTATGATAGCTAAATTACGGTTTTTTTTTTTTTCAAGCAAATGTCGATCCGAAATTTAGTATAAAGTAAAAAATTTGCGACTTCTTAACCTCATGTGGACAGTACTCAAAATTCGCTTTAAACTAAAAGTAGTTTTCTGACTTGTCGTCGTAGAATGTGCACAACTTGGCAAAGTGCATTTCTAACAATTATTTTTAACACTACGTGTTCATTATTGTAACGTTATTAAATACTCTTGATGGCCAAGGCCAAATAAGTCACTCGCCATCAAAGCAGAGCTTTGCTTGCGCTTGTAAATATATATATATATATATATATATCTATACATACAAATGTGTGCTCCTTAGAAGCTATGTCTACGTGATGAGTGTACTTAAAATGGATAAAGAAAAGTAATATCAAAAATACTTGATATAGCAAAGCATCCAGAAAATACGTTTAAAATTGGTGCATATGCACAGAAAGTACCGATACAAGCCCATATGTACACGCGCATATAAACACAAATGGTATGCACATCGAAAAAAAAATTTATATATTTTCATCCTCAAAAATCGTCCTTTCCAAAATTGAAAAAATTCATCAAAGCAAGCTTATGTACATACATATGGCTGTTGCTTATAAATAAACAAATTTGGCTGGTAAGTAACTGGTTTCCGAGTAGTTCTTCTGAAGCAACCCTTTACAATTTGCAATCAAAGACTTTTTGACTGCGTAAAAAACGTAAAAAGGCCGAAGTAAAAAAAAAAAAGGAAAAACAGCAAACAAGGAAAAAGTCAAAGCACTTTTACCTAATGGAATACAATCTTTCTTTTTCTACTTTTTCTCTTAAGCTCATTTTTTGGTTCATTTTATCAAAAATTAAATTATTTTCCGATCACAATCACTTTTTCCATTGTTCGACAGTTTTTTGTGACGACTGATTTACAAAAATACACTTTATGAACCTGTGCTTCACTTTACGTTTGTCAATATCTCTTCAAGTTGTTAACAGTAAATGTAAAGTTTTGATGAACATCCAAGAATCGATATCGACCACTAAACGAAATGTCAACCGTTCTTGTGTGAACTTTTATGCCAGGAGAAAATTGTTGTTTATTACAACATTATTATATTAGGTTATGATATGGATGAATCTGTCGGAAGTAATGTGTCCAGTTACTCGCTACCGAAGCGTCTATCCGAGACACATACATAAAGTCAGAACATTGGGACAACTTTCCTGGGAATATCACATTCAAAATAACTTAGTGGACATACTTAGAATGTGATCAACTAAACGATCGGCAAAGACAACTCGTGTTCGAACCAAAGTAGAGACAAAAAGAAGATGAGTTCTGGCTTCCTTCATCTTGACTGTACCGCCGTCGAGGTAAAGTGTGAAAGTAAAACAAAGTAAACGCCGGGAGTGCCAAATATGGAATACTTCGTTGGAGGCTAGTCCGCTCCGTCCGATGACCACGGAGGATAGATCGCTTATGCGTAATCTTAGCCGACAGGTTATTATTGATTTACTTGAATATACTTTACAAAATTACTATACAGCTGAGCTAATGACATAAGATAAGGACGCCTGGAATAGCCGCCGAGGCTACCCCTATATCAAATGATAATTACTGAATTTAAAGAAATTGGGCGTGCAAAAAAAGGGCCGCCTATTCTACAAAATATACCTTAGTTTTAACTTGAAATCTCTATTGGAAACGGCCTTTGATCCCTAGGAAATTAGAATACTCTACAAAGATCCCGTTGGCCCCATTTATGATAAAATATAGAAAGGATTCTTCAAGCTTTCCAGATTATACGGCGGCCTTCTTGCTCTCTTTCAATTAAAAAAGCCTGCTTATGTTGGAGGGTTAACATGCTTTATTAAAAGAGCAAATTTCCCTTTTTCAGTTACGATAGTTAACTTGCGAACTTTACATTATTCCTTATCTACCAACGTGTACTTAACTTGTTCCCCTTAATTTACCTTTAAAATCATCTTATTTTAGGCAAACTTTGCAACTTAGTTTTACATCACTATTTATACCTTTACAAGCGTAACTCATCGCTAACTCAACATATAAAGGTGTCAGTTTATATATATATTACAAATGATCCCCAAATTAGTTAATTATCTATAATCTGGACATAAGCCGCATTTCTTATTGACTTAATTCTTTTAAACTCAAGAAAAAAAGTTGGTAAGTAAATAAAAACGCTGGTGCATCTTATGATTAAATGCATGGTTAGATAAATGAAAACTTTATACGCTTTTAGATCAAGAGACCTAAGGGGTCTTTATGGGAAGTTATCACTACCGTAGCGTAAAAGTATACAGTATAACACTATATATATAAATATACTATGATACTATATATGCAACGTTTATGGCGCGTTACACTCCAATAAAAAGGACAAACGTCGATTATCTACATGCACGTATACAGTGAAATAGTAGACGGGAGTTTAAAAATGGACGAGTGTTTGAAAGTCGATCTATTTTAAATTAACTCGTCGAAGGGTATTCCAATGAGGAGAAAGGTACTTGGTTATTTGCTGTTGGTGAATCGTATTTCACGATGAATTGTATTTCGAGGAAAACGTGCTTGAAGTTAAGAAATGTGTTCTAGATATTTTTTTTTAATATAACAAATTTCGTATATTTTGTTTCATTTCCCTGTAAACCCCTAAGACAATAAAAATTTCCTTCCACTTATAAATGTTCTTTGGCATTCTATTTCTTTGCGGATTCTATGCTGGAAAACGGCGGTTTTGTCCAGTCTGCCTAGAAAAGCACGAAATTTATAATTCTACAGCCGAAACTATAGTTGACAACAAAAACTTTATCGCAAACTTTCAAACTGTTGGCAAAAGCACAGGCTTGAGTCGCCTTCATCCTCATCTCTATACAGCGGTCGTCTCGATGAAACCACTATAAGGAAATATGAATTGAAATAATTTTGAATGGACATAAATTCTTGATGTCTAAACACATCTAATAGTATGTAATATATGTACAGGAGGGAGAAAAAAATAAGTAAAATATTAGGCTGCAACTTTCCGACTTGGATTCATTTGACCCATGGAGCCTTTTCGGAAAGAAAAAATGTCATTCTGGTTCCGAACTTAATTCCCACATTTTGGGAATTCTTGAGCCAATAAAAAAACATATTTTTTCCAAAAAATGTCCAGTCCTTAAGCAAAGATATGCACCCGTCTTCCGCTCAACACGGAAAAGAATCATAAAGGTACTGTTCTAGACGCCTATTAAATATAAGACAAATGTTACCCATTTATTGAAGCAAGTAAATAATAGTTTAATTTTTAGAAACAGAAACAATGCAATTAAATTGCAAAATGGAAAATATATGACATGAAAAATCTATTTGATAAAAATAAAAAAATGTTTTTTTCAAATAAAAAAAGTCAATAGAAAAATAAATTTTAAATTTTTCGTATGACGATGAATGAATAAAGTTAAGCGGACCTGAGCATGGCTCAAGTTAAGTTATATCTTTCTGCGAAGTCTTTTTTTTTTCAAATCTTCAATTATCAAAAGGTAGGCGTTACTAGGCAAATAAAAATTTGGCGAGTATTTCGAAAACTAACACAACATTTCGCTATGTACCATATGTTTAAATGTAATTTGGGTCCTGGTCAACGCGATTTTCCGCCCATTTTTCGCTAGTATAAAGCGCGGCATTACACTCTTCGCCAACCAACACGAAGGCACGAACCCTATCAAAAATATGTGCGATGAATTAGACCGCCATGTGCGAAAACACCCAAGAATAGAGTAAGATCCCTGTTTCCTCCACAAGAAAAATTTATACAACATATGCCAAAACATTTAAATGAAGTTATTAAGCAAAAAGGATACCGCAGCAAACATTAGTTTTTAATAATATGCTGTTTTTTCCTTCGTATCCTTTCTTATATGAAAAAAAACCAATACTAATAACTGTTTTTTGAATTGTTGAAGCTATTTAATTTTCCTGTGTAATATGGATTTCCTAGTAGTACAAAATACGAAAATCAATTTTTATGTTTGGACAATGGCCTAGGTTTACCAAGCGTTCATTTTTTTGTCGAGCGAAAAAATCCAATATTAATGACACCCACTATATAAAAAAAAACAAAAACCGTGAAATAAACGTCCAAGTCTACTAAGTCTACCACTAGTGTCACAACACAAGAGAATACAACAAACACAAGAGAAAGAAAAACTAAACAAAAGAAGTATTGCAAAGCGGTATGATGAGAATTCGTTCGTCCATTATGCATGTCCATTACTAGTCGTCACTAAGTAAGTATGTCCGTCCGTTAAGTTCGCAGCCTGCGTGCCTACCACATTTTAATGCCTTAGCAAAGCTATTGCAGTGCAGCCCTTTTCTATTGCAACATATATACAATGCGAGTAAACTTTTTTTTTTATTGCGTATTTAATTTACAATCTATCCAAAATGATAACAAGTAAATGTTATTCAACAGCGCAGATACAATATTGATACGAATAGAAAGAAGCCATAAAATAATATAAGGAACAAAGATAAACGAATTTTTAAATGAAAGATCCAATCTTCTTATGCCATTGGATTTATCTAGAAGAACTCAAAGATTGCCAAGCGATTTACATGATTACTCAGTCTTGACTCAGTCTTTGGAGACGTTTCGGCAGGGGCGGGAAGTTCTGGTCATTGTTTAGTTGCTAATCAACAAGAGAACATTAATAGTCAGAGGGAAACTCTTAGATGCATGTATTTGAAGCATTTCAATAGTAGAGTCGTTCGCTGGTCCCCGCTGTTGTATGGCACAGATCCACATAAGTCAGAGGGTACTCTTGTATATATATATATATATATATATATATATGTATACAATCTCATTTATTATTAACGTAATTGCTTTAAGGCATTACGACTTTGTATAAAGAGAAGCGAAAATAGCTTAGTTAAAAGTTTGTTTAGTTAATAATATTTTTCAGAATTTAATCAATTTTTTGTAGGAATTTTCTACCAACCAAAAAAGAAATCTAAAAACTTATCCACAAGACCAGCACTGCTTTGAATACCGCAAGTGTAGTTCGGTCCAGAACTATATCTTTGAGTATCTTTATAGCCTGGCTGAGACAAAGGCCGGGCTTTCGCAGATACCATAGAATTATCGGAAAAATTCTCCTTATCAAGCAAATTTTTGTCCTTGCATCGTGTTACCGCAATCATTATGTTATTGGCCAGTATTTTTTCATTGTAGTTGAGGGCTTTATCGCATTCTAGACGTGACGAATATTTGAGATGCATCCAATTGCCGTTTTGCGAAGGCATAACTTTATCCATTATGGTGCCACATTGGGAGAAGTGTTGTAATATTGTTGAGATGGCGGTGGATGGAAAACCATAAACAGTAACCCAGAACCCTTTGTAGGACGTTTGCGCTTCGCACTGCAGAGCCTGCGAAGGGTCATTACTCAACAACGGATCGTGCAATGGACCAGTCAGATTAACCAATTGTTGTTGCTGCTTGCCCTGATTTAAAGCGAAATTTATATTTCGTTGTCCGACATATGACCTATCAAACGGCGGTGTGTTCGATTGTTGCGTACGTAATGGTGTTTGGACTTGGTTTGTTTCATTGCGCAGAGAGTCAAAAAGGCCTTGAACAGGAGGTCCAGTAATACAAGTATTAAAATTTTGTGCTGGTGTTCCAACATATTTCGATGCATTTTGCCCCCAGGCTGGTGTTTGCTGATTTCCTCCGAACAACGTTTTTTGCCCTAATGGTGGTCTAGTACTGCAGTTTGGTATTGCACTGGCTACTCCACCCGGTGAATTAGTGAAACCAAATGACAAATCTCTACCAACAACTTTGTTACGTGAAAGACTGTTAGTACGCAGCGCCGTTGGCGATTGCGGCTCGTCCATTAAAAACGATGGGAGGTACAGAGGGCTTGCATTCGATGCATTTTGCCCCCAGGTTGATGTTTGCTGATAGCCTCCGAACAACGTTTTTTGCCCCAATGGTGGTCTAGTACTGCAGTGTGGTGTTGCACTGGCTACTCCACCCGGTGAATTAGTGAAACCGAATGGCAAATATCTACTAACAGCTGTGTTACGTGAAAGAGTGTTACTACGCGGCGTGGTTGGCGTTTGCGGCTCGTCCATCAAAAACGATGGGAGGTACAGATTAGTATCAGGGCCTCCAGGGCTCCCTAAATTCATAGGCTCCATGCTTGCTTCAAAAAAAGTAACTAAATAAATGTATAGTAAACAGAAGCGGTGATGTTTGTAGCGTTTTTTTATTTTTATTTTATTTTTTATTTTATTTGACAGCCCGGAAATTTATTGTTGCTAGATCGAAGCGAATAAATTGAATGACATATTAAAGCGAATTGATGGGTAAGACTATATATAATCAAGATATTTACAGGGATGCATTTATTTTTTTAATATTCAGTTTGTTCAGACAAAGCGAAATTGTCGGCAAATTTGTAGTTGGCCAGACATTAATTGGATCCCTAGATGAAAATAGGATTGTTATGTTATCTGCATATGTCGTGGCAAACATGTTCTCAGCAATCGCAAAATCTGAACTGCAAGTCGTCTGGAATATTGGACTTAAAACACTTCGCTGAGGCACTTTCCCTTGGCCTATTTTGTCAATAGGATTTAAGCAGCAAATGCCTAGGCCTCGGAAGAAATTTTTTAGGTTTTATCGAAGGCCGTTTTTTGCATCTAGAGGTGCACAGTCGCAAATAATATTCGCTTTGAATGTCTGTCCTGATAGACGAAAAAACGCCATGTTTATCCCTGAAATCCAACTGGTGATCCGAAATAATAAGGTTTTGCTCTAAAGCTGGGAGTAGTCTCCGTAGTAGTAAACAGTAAATATAGTGTTTTATATGGGCCTACAACATATTTTGGCTTACTGTGTTCAGCTAATTAATAACTTGCGCATTTCCATTGAATTCGAAAGTTATTCAATTTTAGCATATTCCTAAAAATTAATGTTAAAAGAGAGAGTTAGACGGTGAAAATTTCATGGTTATTCCACTTACGGAATCTTAAGCAGGAGTTTCTTAACGTTCATTTTGCTTGCCTCTTCTTTGACTTCAGCAACAGTAATAATCTTGGAAGCCAACCAATGGACATGGACGTAGAAATTTTAATTTTTGTGTTTGAAATTCAACAGGTTATTATCCTGAAAATTTTCTTCTAACCAATAAACAAATATTTTTGACCTGCTTTAAGATAATTGGAAGCTCTCCATACGCAACGTTTATCAAATATGCTAGACGTAAATTCAAATCTTTTATACCTCTATTAAAATCCTATTTTTCTAGAGGATTTCTGGAGAGGTATTTTCCTATGGTATTCTTAACCTTCTCTTGTTTGTAATCATTTGCCTTATTTCAAGACTAACGTAATTATTGCAACATCTAGACTCATCACAATTCCCCAGAGTACAAAATCAGAAGGGTCTTATAAACTTAAATTAAAGTGTATTATAAAATGTTATTGATACAGTTCCCTTTCTTTGGGATTCACTCGACGAGATGCCCACCATTGGTGTTTAGCATTAAAGCCAACTACAACATTAAATTTTGCATCCAATTGCCTAAAGGCGTCGTTATAATCGTTACATTTTAATAAAAATCGGAGAGGAAAACAAACTGCACAAATTGAAACATCAGAACTACTGAGACTCTCTTTCATACAAGAAGCTTGTGAAATCGACTTTCCGTAGATATCCGACGTCTTGTATTCAATAGTTTCACTAGGATTGCTGAACCAGCATGAGCCCTATCATCACGATAATTGTCAGCTTTTAAATTATATCCGTAGGTTTTGAAGTCAGAACGCTTGGTAAAATGAGTCTCTGATATAAGAAGAATGTTGACAAAATCTTGATGAAGGAAAACTGCGAATCGTGTGTTTGGAAATGCTGTTGGGATTCCACATAGTGATTCGGAGACCCATTTGCATAGTTTCGTTACTAGTTGTCCCAGCCTGCTTTTCAATCAAATCTTCAATTTTTGAAAAGGATTAGAATTCTCCAAAATATCAGGGTATTGTAATCAGGAAGGTTATTATTGCCATGAGTTTCGATTAAGTAAAGGGAATTCTTCTTGATTAAGGAAATGGTGATCGTTATACTGGTAATGCTGCGATAATCTGTGTGGAGTAGAGCTTTGAAGATTTTTTTTAACCAGCTCCTGGTATATGGAACAAACTTTATAATTGGCCGGATGATTTTGTCAACACTTAACACATTTTGGACGGTTAACGTCAGGCGGGGATGCAGGATTTGGTGAAGCGATCCAGACTGCGTTTAACGCATTTGACTTCTTTTGTGCAGTATTCGAATTTCACAGCCTTTCGTAGTTTTGTAATTAAACTCATCAGCGTCGACTTTGGAGATATTTCTACTTATTATTGCTAACGCTAATAATGGGACGTTTTTGTCTCGATAACTCTCGAATGAGCAGAACTAGTTTGCTTCTTTCGTTCTATACCCCTTCTTCTCACCGCTTCAAATGAAAGTAAATTCAGAATTTACGAAACTTGGGGCGTTGAAGCGTTATCTCCATTCTTGGGTTGGGACTCCATCTTTGTCGACTTTTTACCATATTTTATGGGAATTGACAAATCCTATGGGTTTGTATACACGCAAAGTTACTCATCTAATTGACGTTTATCGTACACTAATGACCATTTTCTTTATACTGTGTGATCTATAATTTTGGTTTACGCTATGCATTATTTTATAAGAAATTAAAAAGAAGCAACGAAGACCACTTATTTCAAAGCTGATATATATAATGAATGACATAATAATTTATCGAATTCAGGGTAATGAATAAAATTCAAGATGGTGACAAAACAATTTCTGGAATTTCAAAATCTCAGGAAATGACCGAAATTAATGCAATTATAAAGAAGCGCAAAAAGCGTTAATGGCAAAATCGTAATCGTTGTTTGCTTAGGAACCGCAAACTCTGATATCTACCGTTTGTGAAAGTGTCGCATGGCAGATTCCTAGTAATGCCAGAAATAAATGACCTATAGAACAAAATTTTGTATAATTTATTTAGTTATTTGTTAATATCAACATTTACCTTTATAATTATAAAAGAGACATCCAGACTTGGGGCAACAAACAACAGTAATGTGTTTACCAATCCAATGAGGTAAACTCCATATTTTATTGAAATCCTGAGCTAAGTCCTTTCATTCACGTGTCTTCGGGCAGGACATACATGCAGCTGCTAAATCTTGCCATAAGAACTCGCAAATGAGAGATCTGGCGCACTACCGCCATGCGCTAAATACCTAAGAAATCACAATTCATTCAAATCGATGTAAATATATTCTTCATATAGAAATTTGTATTGCGACATCATTCATTTAACTTGAAAGGAGCATAACATCAACGTCGTTATCGTCATTATCATCGCTAGTATTGTTATTATGTTGTGCGAAATGTGCTCATCAATTAAATTCAAATTAATTTCTACATTGTGTTTCTTTTCACAAATTAAGTTCTACATTGTGCCGTCCCTGTGAATCATGCTTTTTTTTTTTGGTTTTGGTACAGGATATATTAAGTTTGTGCGGACGTATGTAACGCCCAGAAGAGCTTAAGACAAAGCCACCTTTAATTACAATGATCTAGTCAGAAAATGATTCTAAGCTTGCCTGTCCGTCTGTCCGACCAATGTCTGTCCCTGTATTATTGTGTTGAACAAACAAGGCGCAATTTTCAAGATATTTTGATGAAATTTGATACATTGACGTGTCTTGACCCAAAGACTCAAACACTATCGAAAATGGATCGGAACGGTCCTTTTTTTTCGATCACTCCCCATATAACGCTTTATTTTGAAAAGTAGTTACAAAAGAATTGCAATTTTCAGAATTTTTCGACAAAAATTTCTGAGTAATGGTATTTTTAAATTGGTACGAAAAGTTTGGTTCGGGTGGGGCAATTTGTTGAACCAATTCTCATATGACTGAATCTTTACATGGAAAAAATATCTGATTTTCAATATTTCATAGTTAAAATAGGTTTATAATAGCGAATTGACAAAGAAATTAACCATACCAAATTTGGACCACGTTAATCTATTCTCTGGATAGCATCACTTATAAAGATTTTCAGTAAA
Organism: Glossina morsitans morsitans; assembly: GCA_001077435.1. Taxonomy (NCBI): domain Eukaryota; kingdom Metazoa; phylum Arthropoda; class Insecta; order Diptera; family Glossinidae; genus Glossina; species Glossina morsitans. The sequence continues at coordinate 112,579 of CCAG010011966.1, forward strand.
TGTAAACCCCGTAGGCCAAAACGCCTAACTGTCCACATTTTATGATGAAATTTGTACCACGTGGCTCTATTTCTTAGACACCACTCCATATATAAGAATTCTCAGGAAGAGTAAGCCCTTCACAAAAAGGTTTAGTTTTTAATATTGCATGATGGGAATTAGTCCGTAGTAAGTGTTAAGTAAAAAAAATTAACGGTAGGTCTCCTTTATAGACCTTAACATATATAGTTCTCATGGAAAGCAAACTTACAGGAGTGCAAAAAAGTCTACGTTTAGCTGAAACGGGTGAAAGAATTGAATTTTTTGAACCTGACCTTCGAGAAATTCATATAACAAATCCAAACCGCGGTTTGCTCAAACGATGTCACAAAAGCTCCGTCAAATTCGCATGTTCCAAAAAGTGATCTCAGTCAATATCCCTTTCCCTTAGCTTACATTTTTTATCTACTCAGTTCTCTTTATCACTAGTTGTAGGGCAACTTCATTATTAATAATATTGTTATTATGTTATTATGTTACACTGCACAAACAATTAACACACTTTCTAAATTATAATTAAAAAAACATGAATAAAAATTCTTTTTCAAGGAGGTGAAGTACATTTTGCGACTGTGTCTAAAAAAAGGATATATTTGGGAGATAAAATTCCTTCAAATAAAAAAGACAATATTTAAAACATTACCTAAAAAGTGCAGGAAAATGATGCGCAAATGATGGCTAAGAAGGAATGTTATTTAACTTAACCTACTTACTTAACCTACCACTTAACCTACCATGCGCGGTCAAATGACCGTTTTTAAATATTCGCTTAAAATTTTACGCATACAACGTTACTGTATCATCATGTAGCTTATTGACTTTTCCTAAAATGTACATATAACCTATTTTTCGAAAATCGGGGGACGAGGTTTTATTATAGCATCAGAGAAATATTTTGTTTACTATCTACTTTACTAAGATACCTATGTTTTTTTGAAGCGATCATTTGACCGCTCATGGTAGGATTAGGTATACATGAAATGTCGGTCGGTTTAGTGTTAAAGGTCCTAGTGTTTTCTTACAATTTTTCAAATTAGTTTATTAGCATTGAGCATTGACCATAAAACAAAAGAAAGTAATCGAAATATTCAGTTTTTAACATAAATAAAAAGCAATTATAACTTTTTTTTCTTGAACTTTAAAAAATTCATGTGCGAAAATTTATCGGACATTTTGTCTGGAAAAACCAAAAGTTTTCCGCAAATTAACAAAAGTCAATATTCAAATTTTGATTAACAATATAAAAAAAGTCATGTTAGTTGTTGTTGTTGAAAACATTAAAATAACCGTTCAGATCTATTGAATGAAATAAAATTATCAATTGCTATAGGGGTGCACTTAAAAGGAGATAAAAGCCAACGTTGCATGTGTGGAGATATGAATTAAAGGCATTTCCGAATATATCTAAAAAGATAAAATCGAACACAAAAGGAGCAGACGAAAGCGATTTTCGTCTGTAATTGATAAACAAAATGAAATACGGATTGTATTTGCTTGTCAAACATCCTCCAAGTTTGTAACTTGATTCGCTGAGACATAGTTTCAAATACTATATAAAAAAGCAGCCTCCAAGGCAGTTTGTGATGTAAAAGGGTTTTATAAAAAGAACAAAAAAAAAACCGTTCAGAAAACTCTAAAGCATATAATAAACGTGAAAAGAAACTAGTGCCTATGACAAATATATATACTTTAAATGTGCAATAAAAAAAGCGAAAAATAATAAAAAAAAGGTGTATGAACTTTGTCTCTATGCGAGCTTGCATCCTCATGAGAAGCGACTTTTCAGAAAAGTATGAGTGAAAGTACATAGGAAAAAGAAAGGCAATATCGCGAAAGTTGCCAGTAAATTATTTTTTTTTTTTTTTTTTTTTTTTGTATAGAGAAATGGATTAGGCCTGTACATTTCACTTTAGACCCATAATCCGTAAATTTAAGTTTTTAATTTCAAAGTTTTAGAAGTCATTGGTGATTTTGAATTATTTGATGATTTTTTTATTCGATTTTTAGATTTTTGATTTATAGGTTATGTTTGACTAATTGGTGATGAAATTCTTTTTGCCTTTGTGTCCATGTGTACTTGCATCTTCTTGAGAAGCGACTTTTCAGAAAAGTATGAGTGAAAGTACATAGGAAAAAGAAAGGCAATATCGCGAAAGATGCCAGTAAATTATTTATTTTTTTTTTTTTGTATAGAAATAGATTAGGCCTGTATATTTCACTTTAGACCCATGATCCGTAAATTTAAGTTTT
>CCAG010011967.1:0-16884 GCA_001077435.1 Glossina morsitans morsitans
TTTTGATTTATAGGTTATGTTTGACTAATTGGTGATGAAATTCTTTTTGTTCAAATGAGCAACATGCTGAGCTTGGTTGTGAACACCCCAACGACAGCATGCATACTGACGCCTGTAAATTACTGACAATCTGATGTGTCTTTCTTTTATTATTATGTTTTTGCAATTGACGATATACCGAAACGAATTGAACGGTAATTAAAATTAAAAATAAAAGGAAAACAAAGAAGGAAAAACACATTCAGAGCCAAGCAAGCGTAAGTGAGAATATCCCAGTTTGTATTAACAAATAAGCCAGGCAGGCAACCATTTGAAATTCAATATATAGATGATTGAACATTTAAAATAGAAAAACACATCAGTAAATTTTCAAAATTTTCATTCACATTTTGTTTAAATTTTAGGTTTTCATATTTTACTATTACTTTTTTTTGTTGCTTCCATTACTTTTGTTTTACTTTAAGTACATCGATACGTACATAAAAGAACAAGCACTTAAAACAACATGGTAATAAATGCTTTCTTTTCATTCTCCAAATTTTAATTTTGATTCTCTCAATTTCTAAATTCACATTTCATTTCTGCCCTCGGGAAGTGGATTAAGAAAAAAAAGGAACAAAAAGAAAGTTTTCTTTTTAATTTCATATGGCTAGGTACAGATGCACATACATGTTAGCAATAAATTAATTATCGTTATCAAATTTTATTAGCTTTTAATTGTAAACTTCCTTCTTGCAAGATGATACATACACCGCCTACAGCGTCACGCTCACAAGCAGACACTATCGTTGATTTGCTTATGACAGACAACATCTTCACAAATAACACACAAAGAAACACAACCAACGCGGAAATATTTGCCAGCCTAATTAAGGTACCGCTGTTTTGGCCGATTTGCCCTGAAGTTTGGTTAATCCAAGCAGAAAGCCAATTCGCGCCCAAAGGCGTTACTCAAAACACAACTAAGTGTGAACACATCGCAACTGCGTTACCACAGGAAGTCATTATGTCCGTGTTTGACTACGTACAAAAATAACCGGCCAATAATAAGTACGAGGAATTAAGAACACTTGTAATTGAGAGCCACACTCTCAGCGAAGCCTCCAAGTTGGGTAAAGTGTTGGTAGACTGCGGAGTTCTTCGATCCCCTATGCATAACACCTGGTACCACCTGAAGCACAGCCAAATGTAAAAGATTGTGGATTAGAAAGTTACCGAGCAGTCTGCCAGCGACCTTATCTGGCTCCAATATTAAGATATAAAAGAACTGGCAGACTACGTTTGGGAAGTTTCATCCCTAAATGAAACAACGTTCATGAACTTACAGCAGTGCCAAGGCTTTAAGTTATTGCAGCATTTAGTGAAACAGTCGCAAAACGCAAACGTTAGAAGCAAACGAGACCAAAAGATAAAGAAACCATGTACCCAGAAATCCTTGAAGAAATTACCGAAATTGTAGGTCCGGTCACAATCACGAGGAAGGTCGGGTTCTCGTGATAATCCTAACTGGTTTTACCGTTATCGTTATAGGTTCCGAAGCAAAGCCAGAAAATGTGAGCAGGCTTGCGCCTTCATCCAGAGTAACCCTACAACAAAAACCTAGTTACTCCCATTGTATCGGCGACTAACAATGGAGATTTGGATGATGCATCTCGCCGCCTATTTGTAGTGGAGCAAAGATCTCTGTCCTTTCCTCTTCAAAATTTCCGGGTTACAAAAAACCTTCCGATTTTGTATTGACGGCAGCCAATGGATCTGCAACTAATACACTTGGTAGGAAGCTCCTAAATTTGCGACGCGAGTTTTCTTTTATATTTTCTAGACCACTGCTGATTTCCTGAATAAATATGTTTTACTGGTTGATGTTAAGCGTAAACGATGCGATGGTAGATGCGACGACTAAATTGTCCGTCGATGCGATAGAACATATTTGCAATGTTCCGCAACCCATATTATTTTCCTTAAAAAATAAGTATACTAATTTACTAGGAAAATAGCCCGCTTTAACGAGCGAGCCAGAATATTCAAAACCAATTAGGCATTTAAGTATTCACAAATCATCTACTAAAGGAGTTCTTCCGTTTAGTAAACCCAAATGGCTTGATTCTACCAGGTACAAAATCGCTAAAATGAAATTCGGTACAAAAGAAGGTCCCAAACGATTGGCGTCCTTGCCGCGATTTTAAGCGTTTAAACCTTGTCACAGTACCCGATCTGTACCCTTTATAACATGTTCACGATATGAACATCCATTTAAAGAACAAAAATATGTTTTCTAAATTGGATTTAGTAAAAGCTTATCACCAAATTCCAATGGCCCCTGAAGACATTTATAAAACCGCAATCACAACTCCTTTCGGAATGTTTGAGTTCGTGCGTATGCCTCCTGGTCTCAGGAACTCAGCTCAAACATTTCAAAAATTTGTAGATGAAGTTTTTCGTGGTTTAGACTTTATTGTCGCGTACATAGATGACGTACTCTTTGCCAGCGAGAATGAAACCGAACATTTTTAACATTTGGGCATAACGTTTAAATGATTAGATGAATATGGGCCCGTAATCAAACCTAACAAATGCATTTTTAGAGTTACAGATATCAACTTTTTCGGCCATAATATATCAAATAACGGGATTCGTCCATCTGAACGCAAAATAACAGTTACCAGAAATTTTGAAAAACCAAAATCTGTCAAACAAGTCCAAAAATTTATAGGATTGGTAAACTATTATCAAAGATACGTACGTATGCTTACTGAAGCAACTAATCCTACGTAGCATTCTCGATTTATCGCAGTCTACCCCTTTATCAATAATTTATGCTAAGTTTACACTTTTGCATATTTCCACCTAATGCAAGTCTAACTATAACCTAGTAAAGATCAGTTCTACATATTTCCATATAATGCAAGACTAGCTATAACCCAGTTAAGATAACCCAATTTAGCTATAACACACATTACATGCAACTTTAGTAAAGGCCTAGTTTAATTCTACTACTTTGCTTAAGTTAGCGTAATAATTTATTATATAAGTTACTGACCACAGTTCAGTTAGGTAAGAAGTAAAGCATGAACTAAGAAGTGAAGTAGGAAGTAAAGCAAGAGCTAAGTTAAGTCAGCGTAATAATTAATTTAGCGTAATTTAAGTTAATTTAAGTTAGCGTAATAATTTATTATATAAGTTACTGACCACAGTTCAATTAGGTTAGAAGTAAAGCATGAACTAAGAAGTGAAGTAGGAAGTAAAGCAAGAGCTAAGTTAAGTTAGCGTAATTTAAGTTAATTTAAGTTAGCGTAATAATTTATTATATAAGTTACTGACCACAGTTCAGTTAGGTCAGAAGTAAAGCAAGAACTAAGAAATAAAGTAGGAAGTAAAGCAAGAACTAAGAAGTAAAGTAAATAGTAAAGTAAGAAGTGTAGTAAAGAAGTAAAGAGAATTAAAATAAATAACTTTCCAAATAAGCGCTAATTATGTTTTCACTACATCTATGCCCAATAGCATAACTAACGCTAACAAAAATAAAAAGAAAAATTTAACTTGGAACGAAAACGCGATTAAGCATTCGAGAGCATCAAAGAAAAGTTTGTATCGACGATACTATTAAACTACTTTAACAGTAGACGCGTCAAATGTAGGTATTGGCGCAGTTTTACAGCAGACTCTAAACGTCGTAGTAGATCCATTAGCCTTTTTCTCTAAAAAGATTGACTGAAATTAAGTAGAGTGGGTTCGATCGCGAGCTCTTAGCGATTTATTTAATTATTAAATACTTTAAGCATTTACTAGATGGTAGACAATTCACAGTTTACATCGATCGCAAATGTTTAAAAAAGGCTCTGGACTCAAAAACGGAACGAAATCCAAAACGAACGAGACAATTGGGATACATTTCGCAATTTACTGATGACATATGATACGAGAACAACTGAACGATAAGGAATTGCAGATTTTTTTACAAGAAACGAACAATTCAATTGTTTCAAATTCCAGTTTTAATTTTCAAAAAAGTGTGTGATGTGTCTGTCTTTGAGAGTGCTCGCGACCATATATGTTCCTTCCACACCTAGAAAGACCGTCTTCAAAAAATTGCATAACCTTTCTCACCCCGGCACCAAGGCTACACGTAAATCAATTAATGCTAGATATTTTTGGCCAGTCATGAATAAACAAGATTATAGCTGGACCAGCAACTCTATACAAGGTCAAAAATGTAAAGTATGCAGACGCACAAAGTCACCAGTGACAAAAAACGTTTTACCTGAAGGTAAGTGTGAGCACGTTCATTTAGATATTGCCGACGTCTACACATCACAAATCATCGCTGGGCAGAGGCATATGCCCTTGAGGAAATAAGCGCGCCGCGTCGCTACTGTCTTCTTTGCAAATTATATCACACGATTCAGTGTATCTTTGCAAACTACTACTGATCAAGGTACTCAATTCACGTCTAAGCTTTTCAGAGAACTCGTAAAATTTTTATGTAGTGAAAAGATCATTGAACGATCCCACAGACAACTTAAAGCGTCTATCCAGAGAACAATTTCATAAATGGGTCGAGGAACTTGCTATCGTGCTTTTAGGTTTAAGATCAATGGTCAAAATTTACGGCTACGATTTTTTAAACAAAATAGCAGAAGCCCAAAAACCGTAGGTGTGTAAATATGCCTTTGTATGCAAAACAAACAAACACGGCTGGGAACAATCATATGAAGGGCCCTATGAGGTGGTTGAAAAGGAACAAAAATATTTTAAAGTTAGTGCAGATAACAGTATTCCACTGTTCCTTCCAATTGCTGGGTACGGCCCTTCGGGGAGTATTCGTGGTGGCTGTGGTTACCACAAAGTCTCGCGGGGAGCTATTTAAGAGGTGCTTAGATAGGCCTCGATGTAGACCACTAAGCGAGAATTTGGCCCACACCCATTTTCTATTGCGGTACTTCAGGGTAGAGGGGCCCCCTTCAATGGTGACTGCCTTTCTCCCTGAGGGGTCGTCAATCAACTTACCTCTCGATTGCCGATGGTTGTAGGCAACCCGTCTGATTAAGACTTCATGTCAGGTGCAGACGTTAAACCTCAGAGACATCTGTTCCTTCCAATTGATCACCTGAATCCAGCAACTATAGAAAAGACAACTACAAACAACTACGGTTATCCCACACAAGAAACACTTTACTTTTTATTATTATTAATATTATAATCATTATTATTATTAATATTGTTACTATTGTTACGGAAATCCCAAATCCAGTTAATGCTAACTAATTGATTTTCGTAAGTAATAAATTCCCTAGTGCACATGCGCGCCGCGTCATACAGCTGCCCGCCGAGAAAAACGATTAGCAGAAAAGAAGGTTAACGGATTAAAAATGCAGCCATGAAGTTAGATGGCCGTAACATGCTTTTAAAAATGTATATAAGCAGACTATTTGCGGAAGGCAGTTTAGTTGGAAGAGAACATTGAGTCATACGAGAACAGTGAATCGTACGAGTACATTTGATTCGAAAAAGAATACTAAAGTTGAGAAGTCGACAGTATTGGCAAAGTAAAATGTAAACAATCCCAGCCTTAAAGAGTAGATTGTAAATAAAGAAACGTGGAGTTAAAAGAATTCTGAAGTGCATTTCTCTTGAAAATAATATCCACGATCTAGTGATACGAACCGTATCTTTTGTTATTTATGTTTGTCGATTTCTTTATTTCTGGGTCTAAAACCATGTTTTTGCCTACAGTCCTCTTCAAGTAGACTGGGTGCCCATCGTGTCGGCTCCCTTAATTCCATTCACGATTAGAAATTAGAAGAGTAGTACGAATTTTTACCGATACCGTAACCGCTTTTTTCTTTTTTCGACTACGATAGGAAGCGTTTGGTTTTGCCATTCGCAAGCTAATTATCATGTGCTCCTATAGGTGCTATAATCTTATTGTTAGATTATTGTGTTTGGGACGCAGTTATGATCACAATTCTTCGGCTCATGTAATTCCATAATGAAAAATGCTACATTAAATGTGTGGACACTAACATTTGTTTAACAATCTTGAAAAGAAGAGGACTGAAGAATAAAATACGAAAAACTAAGGATATTTATTGTTCATTAAATATGACAGACGTCACAACATGATGAAATAATTGTTTCTTAATAACCCTCTTGATATGGATTTCAAATAACAGGCCTCGGAAAGTAGAACACGAATATATAATAAGTTATAGTGTAAAAATAAATTATACATGCAAACCGTTTTTAAGACAACTTTTGTCCCAGGCACCTTTGTGTGACCTGCGACGTACAGAACAAATATATCTGACACTTCAAAATATTCATTATTTCATCATGATTTTCGTTTCATTATTGCTGCTTCTTGTGCTATTTTTTTTTTTTTTTATTGAGGACGATTCGATATGTTCGAGAATGGTTTTTCGGGTTTCGGGTCGAATATGAATGTGTTGGTCTTGTTTTCATCATCATCATTTTATTCAAACCCTTCATGTTTACTGCTACATAGGGACCGTTTTGTACCCTGTTACACTGTAGTGGAGTGGTGTCTCATTCCACTAAGTTAGATAGTGTATCCCAAAATTTACACAAGTTTTGAATTAATTAGAAAACGGAGTTATTTTTGTTTAATTGCAATTTTTTCATTGAGTTATATATATAATAATTGTTATATATATAATAAGTGAGGTATATGTATTTTCCATGACCGTTTCGCATAAATGTTGCTGAATTTCGTTGATGCGGCACCGAATCTCCTCCTTCAACGCTGGGAATGTTGTGCGCTCGGTAGCATAGAGTTTTGACGTCACATAAAAAACTCGGAGCACGTTGTGAAATCATTTCTTTTTTGGCCATCACGTGTGGGCTGTATGAAATCCCAATTGTGACAATTTTGAGGATTAACGAAACCATCAAGGTGACCGTCGAAATTTGCATAATATGGCCGCAATTATTTTTTCATTATTTTTGAAATATTGTTTAAAAATGCAAATGCGTTGCTCTCTCGTGTAATGCTTCACTTTTATTCAAACTAAACTCAGTTTTTTTGTCTTTTTTTTTGGGTGCCAAACACTTTCCCAAGCAAATGGCGACAAACTATAATCTTTCGTACATTTTGGGGCAATTTCAATTATTAACTGATTACTACTCAGAAAGTTGGGTTGAAATTTATAAAAACTGAAACATGTGAATATAGTAAATTATCCGCCTGAGTGCCCGAAAAGGCAGAGTTTCGACTAGCAACTAAATAGTCGTGGGTTCAAATACCAAATGCGGTAGTTTTCAATAAAGCCGATAGCCTTAGATTCGAGTGCTTTAAGCGAAAGTTTGCTTAGCCACTGTGGGCAAACCATATCCTGTGATAAAATGAAACTAGGGCAGGGTGAATCCTCTATTAATAGCCTTTCCAACGATGTGCAGGTTATATTAAGTTTTGTTCGTAGAATTTTTTTATTGGACTATGAAAATGATCGTACTTTTCGCTTTATCAACCTGATTTATGCCACAGTGTAAAAATACTGACTTTTCAAATAGTAATTAATTCACATAAATACATGTCTTGTTTATTATATTTTGTTTAAAAATATTCCAAAAGTTTTATTATTATTACCAAAATCTTAGACTAATGAAATAAATTAGACTAAAAAAAAGACCTTGAGCACTAGCAACACAGGCTATCGGCTCTAATTTATAAAAATGTACATTAGATATTGAGCCTAGTAGTTTTAATAAAGTGATATATTGAATTGATATTCTGTTCTGAAGCTGATTTTAGAATGTCCAACGGGTTAATCGTTCCAAATGCAATAGTTCTAGCCAAGGAAAATATAAGGCAGTCATGGAGAATGTGCTTTATAGTAAGAATTTGTCCACAATTGCAGATTGGGGAGGAAGACTTCTTTAAGATCCATTGGTGGCTTGCAATTGTATGATCAAGGCGAATTCTCGAAAATGTTTGGATATTGATTTTCTCAACGTGTGCTGGATAAAAAGGTGGAATTAATTGAGGATTAATAGAAGAGTAATGTTGATGATGGTATCGTAGATTTGGTTCTGTAATTTTCTCTTTAACTTTTCCTCCCCCTGTATCTTTGAAGATCAAACTTTTCCATGACATCATCCATAATTAGAGGTGCAGAAGCAGCATACTTTGCCGCTCAATCAGCCTGGTCATTTCCCAGTAAACCGATATGACTAGGGACCCATAGCATTTTAATATTTCCGCCGGGTGATGTAATTATTTCCTTAATTTGTTGATGGTGCTCCATCTCGAAGTCGAAGGATTTCGAATAGCTTGCAATACAGACAAACTGTCAGTAACAATGACGGTTTTGAGTTTGTTTTTATGGGCAGAAGTTTTACTTTAACTGAATTTTGACTTAAAACCCTCCGAGACTTCGTTTTAAAGAATTCTGTTAAAGGCTTAAAAGAGCTCTGTAAAAAAAATTTGGTTTGTGTCTTTGCTAGTTATATTTACATATAACTTCGCACCCTTCATCTCGACCTATTTTTACTCTATATAAGGATTTTCATAAAAATATATCCTTTATAGGGCTGGAAGTTAAAAAAATATACATATTAAATTTTTTCCTTTTTCGTCCAGATATATTTGGTAAGCTTTCCTCCCTATGAAGACAGGGTGATCACACCCTTTTTTTTACTACAGACAAAGATGTTTTTGAATATTTTTTTGTCGAGGCCTCTGAGCATAGTAAGAGATCGAGGATGGGTGGGGATGAAGTTGATTTATCTCCCAAAAGAGAAGCTAAAGTTAATGATTTAATTGCGCCTAGAAAACATGCTGATTTGGGTGCCAAACCCATTCCAAATCACGATATCAATTTACACGATGGTTCGTCGCCGTGCTATTTCATGGTTTTTGTTGAAACGTGTGAACACGCCGAAGACAAGCGTATGAACATCAGCTCGGATCTTTCTCTTTTATGATTATTTGAAAAGTTGCCATATGAATGACCTACAAGAACTAAAAGTGGTTAACAGGGGCAGAGCTAAATTGCTTTTCAGCTCTGCTGTTAACGCTAACAACCTTGTTAAAAACAATGACTTTGAAAAAAAAAATTTAAAAGCGTATATTCCGAAATCTTTCACGGAGAGATTCGGAGTTTTTCGCAACGTCCCAAATTATGTATTGTGTAGACGAGATAATCAAAACAGCTGTGTCGGATATTCCTATCAAGTCTGCTGTCAACTTTCAAAGAAGAGATCCTAACAACAAGGAAGAGTTTATTCCCACAACGAGTACTAAAATTGGTTTTAAAGGGAAAGCCCTTCCCAAAGCGATCAAAATCAATTTTTACAATCTACTTGTGGAGTACGTCGTACCCACCTTAAAGCAATGCTTTAAATGCGATAGACATGGTCATGTGTCAAAGTTCTGTAAAACCAAGGAGAACAGGTGTCTGAACTGCGGGAAGTCTGCCAAGTGCGAAAGAGTAAAACGATGAAGTGCTTGTCCTGTGTTTCAGGCGAGCAAAACGTTTTAAACAAGTGTTCCCCGAACAGGGAGCGGGAATTAAATATCAACAAGATTATAGCCATTTTACGTACAAAGAAGTGAAAGAGAAGTTTTCCTTAAACTATTTTGATTGTCTAAATGACACCTCTCACAATGTAAATTTTCCTCCTTCGCTCACCGCCCAAGCCGTCTGCGACAAGATCTCAGCGGCCAATGATTTCAAACAACAATTTGCGTTCCTCGGAACTTGATAGGTTAATATCTGCGATTACAGAATGTATCCGTCCAATGATCCCCCCGAATCTTGTTAATGAATTTAAAGAAAAAATGTGTCATTGTGCTAATACCCGCTACGTTCAAGCGCCTAGTAACACGAGTAATTCCGCCGGGATTCCGTTTTTATTTAAAGCATATTTATATTTACTATATAATATTCAAAGTGCTCGGCGCAATTTATCATTTTTGGATTTGTACTTGAACTCAATGACTTGTATTACAATTTTTTTGAAGTTAAAATTTCTAATTATACTTCAACCACTAAATGTCCTGATGACGGTTGTGTTAACATACCAGATATAATATATAGCTATAATATACTAATATACTACTTAAGAAAGGCGTCCATTTCAGACGTATCCCCTACAATTCTGCTGGTGATATTGCCATCATCAAAACAATGAATCTTAAACGAAATCTTTTCATAGCATCATGCAGTCTTGATGTACAAGCTTTTCGTGATGAGGTTCAGAGATTATGTGACTTTCTTAATGGTGAACAAAACGTGATTCTAGCTGGAGATTTCAATGCTGGACATTGCTTGTATGATGATGAAGTCTCCACCAACAAAGGCAAGATCCTTGTAAATGCCATCAACGCCAGTAGTTTCAATGCCTTAATTAATGATAATACCACCTTTCACTGTACCCGGAGTTGTCGCATTGCGTGCAGCGTCCTGAATCTAACTTTTTCTAATTCCACTATTTTGTCATTCAACCGGAATACGACTAATGTCTCCATTGGCAGAAGTCAACACTCTCTCAGCTTATCATCAATTCAAAACGCTTTTCAATCCGTGATCAAGTCGGCTAGGACCAACATTTCTGATATTGAGTCCTTCTCACCTAAACCTTGGTGGAAGTCTTCCCTGTCAACACTTTTCACAAGTACCAAGCTGCAAGGAACAAAATGATTAAGTATGCCAATCCAGCCAACTTCATTGAATATATAAAAAGCCTTAAGGAGTGGAGATCTGCAGTTAGAAAAGCGAAAAAGACACAAAGAGCCATTACGATTAAAGAGTTATGTGGTAGTGGTAACTCGCATTTTTTCTGGAATTACATCAACGCTCATCGACATTTCAGTCGAGAATTAAACGGTTGTGCTGTGTGAAATAACCATGACAGTAAGAGATACCTGAATATGCTCAAGAGCTATATTCCAAGTGTCAATCTGATTACAATACCTTCCCTTCCCTTCCCTTTTGGTAGTTTCAAATAATACACTCCTTTCACTGCGTGAGCTAATGTATGTTTTATATTCCAGAAAGAGGGCTACTTCTGCAGGTTGTGATGGAGTCAAGTATGACATGCTCAGAGCACTGCCTGGAGGAAGTTTAAGTATCCTCTTGCATGCAATTAATAACTGCTGGTCTATTAATTTTATACCTTTAGATTTGCGATGTATCAAAGTAGTTCTCATTTCTAAGGCAAGTAAAGGCTAAAAGATATAAGTAACTTCAGACCAATTTGGCTAATATCTGCATTCATAAAGATTATCAACTACATGATCAAGGAGAGAATAATGGAATTCTTGAAAACTGGAAACATTATTCCAGCTCGTTTTTACGGCTATCAAAAACGCAAATCTACGAATATCTGCGCTAATGAAATATCTTTTCTCATAGCCAGTTAAAAAAAGGCTGGTAAAATGGTTGTTATGCTTTCACTGGACACCAGCAAAGCCTACGATTGTGTCAACTTATTTAAGCTTGGTAGAATTCTTTTAAACTTTTCAATTCCTCTTCAAATACGTCTATGGATACTACGTTTTTTAACCAAGCGTGTGTTGGTAATGGGTACAGACGAAGTTGGAGAATACGGTGGTTTTCCACAAGACATTTGTTTGAGCCTCATACTCTTCAATTCATGCATAGCTATTTCGCATGATCTTCAAGATGACAAAACTCACATTTTTCAATATGCAGATGATTTCCTAATTGTATCGGCGGATTCACCTTTTCCAGCGGCTGTGAATAATCTCTCGAGAAAAGCTAATGTTTTCTTCGATGCATGCGTCGATCTTAATTTATACTTTAACCCCAGCAAAACAAATACCACTGAAGGTACCGCCGAAGATAAGGTATCTAGCTTCTCAGTAGTGAAGCGTATATCTAAAACTATGCATAAAATCAGAATCACGGAGCGACTTTCCTCGACTTTTAATGAACTTCTTGCCATCAGATATGCTATTAATGTAGCCACAATGAATGGCCATAAAAAACTTAACAAAATCTCTGCTTCTAATAAATAAATGAGATGCAGATAATCAGTATGTTTTTGATACACACAGAACGCCGTATGAATCTCATGTGGATAACTGTCACCTTGTTTGGATGACTGGTAACAGTGGCTTTTTTGTAAATGAAATGAATGATTTTCATGCAAAGAGGACTCAATTTGATGGTACATTCTCGTTCATAAAATATACTCCCCATGAAGCAATAGGGGCGATTCTTTTAACAGCTAAATAATGAATTAAAGGGACTGCGTGTGCCAAATCCAATCGCCTTTTCTATAAAATAAATCCCGTTTTTAATGTCAGACTATTATCAGAGGCTGGCTTTAATTCCTGAGAAACCAACATTCTTTGTAGACTCATGAGTGGCCAAACTTATGATAAAGTACATTTAAAAACATGCGATATTTGTGAGGTTTATAATATTAGCGGGTCTGCTGACCATCTAATTTTCAGATATCATAGGTTTGATGGTGGTAAAAGTTCGTTTGGCGTTTCCAAATTATAAGGGGCTTCCTCGATCTCTTTGTAGCGAAAAATTTGCGATACATCGGGGAGCTAGCTTATTTTATTAAAAAAGCATATTTATCGTTTTAAATAATTTTTTGCGTTCAATCATTTGCTATTGCTATAACACGCCAAAGTTTGCAGCACTGTTTTTTTTTACGACTTTTAACAACTCAACAATCTACAATACACACACGCACACACAATTATACTTAACATATCTGTTTTAGCAATTACGACTCTTTATTATCTGGACATATAACTCACCAATTTATTGGCTTGGTCCATTTTAACTCAACATCAACGTATTATCACTACCACCAATTTATTTCAATGAACACAAGAACAATAGATCCGAAGATAGTATTAAATGAGGCAGGTTACAATAATTTATTTAGTTTTAGATAGTGGCTGTTGTCTTGATTTTGAATTTTATAGAATTTTTTGTCCTTTTAGCGACGCATTTTTATTAGATTAGATATTATTTCTATTAGACTATTTTTTTTATTTTCTTTTTTCTAGGGACAATTTATGATCTCCTAACTACGCAATATAAGCAGGACCTTCTCGTGTATTTTAGGAGCCTTGTCACTCATCACCAAAGTAATGATAATTCAGTTTAGCAGAGACGCCTGAACAGATTATCTTGCTTAACAGCGTTGCCATTTTTTCCCATATTACAACAATTTTTTGACTATTTTTCTTATTAATACACGCAACTCTGTGCTCTGCACAAATACATGTTTTTTTATTTCGGCGACAAAGAATCTGCAGTTAACGGATTTTTAGATAGCATTTCGGTGACAAAGAAAAGAAATATGCAACTACCGGCTTTTTAATATTTTTTGAACAGCGTTTCACATTATTATCATAATGTTACGTTCACAATTTTGTAATGTAACATCTCGGTTAATTGTTGTTGTTGTTGTCATTTTTGAAAGACAATTTTTCTCTTTTAAAAGCATTGTCGATAATTTTCGTATTTCGATGATGGAACAACGAATCCAGTTGCACCAGAAAACATCAAATTCTTATTTTTATAATAGATAAGAAAAGAGAATAGAAGGCGTATTTTTCAAGTGCGTATTTATGGGGAAGCGGACCGAAAATGCAACATAATATAATACAAGCTGAAACCATACAAAGGGTAGGCGTAGATGTCCCAAATTTTGCAGAGTTCATTTTTGCATGAAATTACTAAATTATTATGGGTCAATTTCCATCACCACTTGTTAAAACTTAAAAATTTCTGCTCCACCATGGATCAATTTTCGTGAAATTTCTTATTAGAATAGGGCCGAGATGGTACATATTTGGTACAGTTCATTTTTTTATGTTAAATTACTATTATGATATAATTTTCATTGCCCTGGCCGGAGCAAAGTTTTCATACTAACTTAGAATGTCGAAATACTACTACTTAGCCACTTTTGCCGAGGAATGTTGAAAATTACAATTTTTTGCATATAACGACTTTTCAGAATAGGGCGTTATACAGGAAATAGTAGAAAAATTCGACCGATCCGAACCATTTCCAATAGCATTCGTCCTTGGATCAAAACACGTCACTGGACCATATTTCATCAAAATATCTCAAAAATTGCGATCTTTAGCTTGAACACAATTTTAGATGGAAAGACATCAGACGTACAGAAGGACAGAGAGGCTGGGATCAATTAAGATTAGTATTCTGAATCGATATAATAAAAGGTGGATCTATTTTAAGCCTTTCTGCGTATTACATTTGCCCTGTATCACAGTACTGAGAATTGTTTTTACTGCGTAATAATGTCCATTTTAATTAAATTATAAGAATCCGCCCTAAGCATTTCCTTTTACTTCACTTTTCTTAAATAATATTCCACGGGAACCATGGCCTATAACAATTTGCGGTATTCGAAGATTGAAATTCTAAAAGACCTGAAGATATGAACAACCAGCGTATTCATTATTATTCACGAAAATTTAGAATTCTGTTTTTCAAATCGGTAGCGCGTTCACTCACAGTGGGACAAATAAGCCGCCTCGCGAAACGATAGCTACAATGGCAAGACTGCCTAAGTTAATTAGTGCCGCACCCACTATACTTTTCAGATCTGCTTTTTGGTGAGTACTATCTATCTCCAAATTGGAATGAAATGATTAGGCCATAGCGGATTTGTATTTGTATCGAAATATTGCAAGAAAATTTTTTTCTCAATCTCTAGAATTATTGACCGATCTATTTGTTAATTACATTCCATTCCTTGTGTTCACAACACTTCTGATGCAGGCTATACTAAGTTTATGGGGACGTTTGTAGCACCCTGAAAGCTTAAGATAGACCTACATTTTGTTATGCCGATTTGTCTCTCCGCCCGTCTTAATTCTGTCCCACCACATATAGGGATTCTCAGGAAATATAAACTCTTATATGCCTTTCTTTTCTTTTTTTTTTGCTTTATGAAACACTCTGGAAAATGATGACCGCGTCGGCCCATCGTGCTTATATTGTTACTTGTGCTGACCCCTTCTCCTAAGTACACATTTATAATGCTCAAATCAATCAAATATATGTGTAGTTATTATAATCCCAGCCATAATTATAGACCGAAAACTTTTCTAGCGAAGAAAAAAATTCATACAAAACACTTGTAAAGTAAGAATAAAAGTTTCCTAACAACGGTGGAAGAATAAACAGACGTAACAAAAAGACAGGGCGCGTTGTCCTGTGTATCTGTACTTCTACAGTTAGCTCTGTAAACTTACGAAGCTTCGATTTTGATGATTAAAGTCTTCTCAAGAAATAAAATCACGTTTAAAGTAATCTGACATTCTCTCTGTAAGAGATAAGTAAAAACGCATGTTTTGGGATTTTCTAAAGACGTTTTTTTGCCGTCTTGTTTATTAATAATAATTAATTCATCATAATTAAAAATGTTAAATTTTTAATACTTAATGTTTAGAGTTTTGTTTGAATTTACAATATCTTCTTTTTTTTTTGTATTTTATTCCACAAAGCGGATATTTGGACTTGATCTGAGTTCGCATCGCATCCCCGTTTTTCTTAAATATTACGATTACTTTTTATTTATTTATTTATTAATTTGTTTAAACAAATAAGAATATCGTGCAAAATATATTTTTGTATACTTTTTTGTTTTTGTTTATTACTCATAAATAGTATATATGGACGTGTATAATCTGTTTATAGTTATGCTTTGCTGGTATCAAGTTTAGATTTCAATGTTTTTTTTTTAACGTTACTTGGAAGCCAGAGAGTAGAGTGAGAGCATAGACGTGCTAAAGAGATTGGAAAGTATGGTTATTAGTTGTCTTTTTCCTTTTTCTTTTAAATACATTGCCGCAATATTTTATTGTCAAATAGATGACTTTAAATTTTAAGATTTCATTTTTCATTTTTTAGAATATTTATCTCTGTAAGGGATTATGTACTGTATTTTAATTATTTAGAAATTATTAACTAATCGACTACAACTGCATTCAGAAATAAAAGGCTTGAAGAATAGTGGAATAATATTATTTAAATTTTTACTGATAAATATTGCTATAATTTTAATCGAATCTACTACGACTACTGCTACAATTCTTTGAAAGAATTATGGATTTTTTCTTGTATTTTTAAGCATAATTTTTTATGCTTTTTGTTTAAAAAAAAAAACAATAGCACAAAATTAATGAAAAGCTTAGCAAGCTACTATTACATATTTGTAAAGGAGCGCAAAATGGACGCTGATTGCTTGGTTGACTTATTAATGCTAAAAATGTAAAGCGATTCATTGGCTGTAAGACGGTCTAAAATTGTTCCTTTTGTTGTTGTTAAGCTACAAATACTAAATACCTGGACATACTCATACAAATCTTTTTTTTTTTCAATTTTTGTTTTCTTTAACAACCTGAGTTGAAGCCTTATACTGTTAAATTAGAAATAATACAAACAAAATTAGAACACGAAAACGAAAAGCGAGGGAAGAAACTTTTCCGTACAAAGCACACAAATTTTTGTTTTTAATTTGTCATTTAAACATTCCATAAACACACCACCTGCATTAAATTTTTAGAAAATAGGCAACGGAACTTGCATTTTTTGGTACATTTTTGTGTTCTGCTTATATTTTTTTCAATATTAATGATAATGTTGGTGTTTATTTTTGTTGTCAGTTAACAACTATAATAATGCTAAGGCTAAGGCTAAGGATTGTTTTAGTTCTTTTAATTTTAATCAAATTCAATTTTAATTTGCTTGTTCTTCTTTTTAATATACCGATATGCTTTTATTTTATTTTATTTTACTTTTTTCGTGTTTTAATAAGACATTTACAAAAATTGGTGTTATTCCATATTTCATAATATTGCTTCCGTTTTCACTTTTTTTCTTAAATGGATTTTAT